>PVKE010011920.1:0-39276 GCA_004027555.1 Craseonycteris thonglongyai | reverse complement strand
TATTTCATCATTTCTTATCGCTGAGTAGTATTCCATTGTGTAAATGTTCCACATCTTCTTTATCCAGTCATCTATCGAAGGGCATTTTGGTTGTTTCCATGTTCTGGCCACTGTGAACAGTGCTGCGATGAACATGTGGGTACAAACATCTTTAAAGATTAAGGTTTTCAGGTTTAAAGTTTTATTTTTTGTTTTTACTTTTAGTTGAGTAATCAAAACAGTCACCACAAATTTAGTAATTCAGTGGATAATACTATACCAATTACAGTTAATTGAATTAGTGGCTTGAGCAATCTTGCCAAAGGCTAAATTTATAAAGCTTATGACAGCTTTTGCCTGAATCTCAAACTTGTTGAGAAAATTCCAAAAAATGTGAATCCCGGGCCAGGGATGTACTTCTTGTTCAAAAGAGTTTTGAACTTTCCTTGAAATGTCCTTCAAAATTCTTCCGGTCCTCATGTCTGTGAATTACTTATGTTTGTTTGAGGCAAACAGTCTTATGAGTGATTCTAAGTGGTAGCTGGTGATTAATCTGGGGAAGTTGATTCTGGTCAAAACAAAAAACAAACAAAAAAATAAAATGGAAGTGTGATTCTAAAGTAGATAATGCATTTAATTTGAAAACATTTCCAAAAGAGGAATTTTCAAATTCCTTTTTAATTATGTCTTTTGAATTTTGAACTGTGTGACTATTACTTATTCATGAAAAAAATAAAGCTAAAAATCCAACAGGCACATATTTGGATTATATAGAGATAGCATATAGATGGATCTAATACACGTAGACACACACACACACACACACACACACAAGGACTTTCTTCATGTTATTGCACGAGCAAACACATTTTTGAAAGCAAAGAGTCACGCTGAATTTATTTTATGTTTTAAATTTTATTTTTACAACCCTCTGTCAGCTTCCTGCCCATGCCCGCCATGTGCCCCGTACCCTCCCACACCTGCGGGAAGTCATGAAGTTTCGCTGGATGATTTCCCCGCAGGAGCATGAGGAAGGTGCACTTGGGGCATAGCGTGTGCCAGAGATCACTTGCTATTTCTTCCTCTCTGTCCTCATCATTGGAACTAATTGAGGCAAGTGATAGTGTCACAGGACTTACAGTAAGCCCAGGCATTTCTTTCTTCTGCCAAAGCCGCTCCTGCACGCCTGTCAACACGCCCAGCACAGTCGTGGTCTGCCTCCCTGAGCCAGTCCTGCCACGGACTTCACAGCACGTGAGTGTCCCGTCCGCTCTCGCAGGTGCCACCGCTACCTTCTGCTTTCCGCCGTGCCTACAGGTTTGCAGTCAAGATTTCGGACTTCTTCCTGCCCTTTCTCACTCGCCGCTGCTGCTCACTGGGGTCTGCCGTCTGCTTTGCAGAAGGAGAGCTCTAGCTGTGGTTGTCCTGGGCTGTGAGGACAGCCCCAGGTGATGATAGCACTTCGCCACACATTAGGAATGTCAGCAAATGGCCACCGGATGACCCTCACTCTAAGGACAGAGCCCCCATTCCCACCTAACATGCCCTTAATAACAGTGCCCATGCTACTTCATACATTGGACAGTTGTGAGTTCAGCCTCCATAGAATCTTTTTTTGCTTTTTTGGAAATCCAATATTAATATAATGTGTCACTCTTCTCTAAGGAGCACTTATTATGCTGGGATTTTAGTATGTTTTACCAATTTAGCTGTTCTAATGGCCTGCAAGTGCCTCGATTTTAAAACCTTATTTCCCAGGTCTTTTGAGGGCTGGCTATTACCTGAGATTATTTTCATAATAGGCTGCTTGTAAAATGGACTTCTTAAAAGCCAAACGGTACTTATCACCTCATTTTGCATATTGAGTGACAGTTTTTAGCTTGGAAGTAACAATTCAACACTATAATAAAAATAATCATAGGAAAGATTTAGAAGTCCATTACACATCTCCTTAAACCCAGGTGAACTCATTAACACTTAGGTAAAAGACATTGGATTTTTTTTTTAAGGTTAAGCAGAAGTTATTGCAAAAAGGAAAGCTCTCAAAACGAGAGGGGGCATCTGAAAGTGGAATGCTCACTGAAGAAGACAAGCTCTCTGACAAGGGGACACATGAAAGTGGAATGCCTGTAGGTTTTTGTTTTTTTTTAATGCTCAATGTTATTCTGCCTAACATGATGACTTTGGGGAAAAACTAGAACTAGAAGTGAATTCTCTTGGTTTGGAGTCCAGTGTTGGGTCTGCAAGACAGACCTGAGAAAACAGGATGAGCTGGGAGATGGAAAAATGGAAGCAGAGAATGGAACAATTTGGTCACCACTGAGTTAAAGAAGTGAATGTCAGGCAAAGGCCATGCTCTCGGCTTTTGTCACCCTGAGAGAGGTAGAATGTGGAGCAACAAGAAAGAGAAGTGTTGAGCCCTGCCATGCTTGTTCAACCTGCGATTCGTGGGGCTGCATGTGGCCCAGGGTGGCTTTGAATGTGGCCCAACTCAAATTCGTAAACTTTCTTAAAACATGAGGTTTTTGTTTTGTTTTGTTCTTTTAGCCCATCAGCTATTGTTAGTGTATTTTATGTATGGCCCAGGACAATTTTTCTGCCAATGTGGCCCAGGGAAACCAAGTTTGGACACCCTGCCTAAACCTTACAAACAAAACATGCAACAGGCTAGGATTGTCACACAACTTGATTCATGCAGAAACATGTTTCCCCTCCCCTTTTGCCATCCAAACTGTTGGCATATTGGTCAGTGAGGGCTCGGTGAGTGTGAATTCAGTAATTTGCAGGATTTGGGGGCATCTTCTAGACACACAGACTTTACTAGGTGTCATGAGTTGAATTGTGTGAAATTTGTAGGTGACAATCCTAATCCTACTACCCGAGAATGTGGCCTTATTTGGAGATAGGGCCTGTGTAGTGGGAATTAAGTTGACATGGGGTCATTAGGGTTGGCCCTAACGCAATATGACTGTTCCTTCTAAGAAGGGGAGATTAGCACAAGGACACACACAGAGTCAGGCCAGGTGAAGGTGAAGTCAGAGACTGGGGTGAGGCATTTGTAAGCCAAGAAATACCAAAGATTTCCAGGAAACCACCAAAAGCAGGAGGCAAGCCCCAGAACCTTCTTTCAGAACCTTCAGAAGGAATCCAACCTGCCAACACCCAGATCTCAGACTTCTGGCCTCCAGAACCATGTGATGATACATTTCTGTTGTTCATGCCACCCAGTTTGTGGTTCTTTGTTAGGGCAGCTCCAGCAGACTAACATACCAGGCATCACCACATCCGATGCCATCCGGTTCCATCCAGAGCTCACAGTGATTGGAGTGAGCCACCCCATGGAACACTTAGCAGTAATAGGAGGCAACAGATTTCCTGGAGGCCACAAGAGTCATTCAAAGGACAAGTGTTATTAGAGCTCAGATGACAGGAGGGAAATGGAGGTGGAGACCTCAGAAGAGACTCTCTCTGAAAAGCGTGCAATAGCAAAGGAAGGGTTTGTGAGTCAGGAGGAAGAAACTAAACAAAGCCCATGGTTTTGGAGATGGAAGTTGGGGACAAAGGCAAGTCCCCAGCTCCGCTTTTGTAAAGCACGTCTTGTGTTCTCAGTGAGAATGGAAAGAGACTTAAGCTGGGAAGAAATGTACCCCCTGAGGAAGGTCAAGTGCTTGTACTCACACTTGTATGTTGTGGAGAAGGTTACATGCTCTGTGTTTCCAGGAGGATATGCATGTACATTATATCCTAATTTGCACAATAGAAACTCAAATATGCAACACTTCCTTATTTTCTTTAAACTGTATAGTTTGTGTAAAAATATCAAAGTGACATGCACAAAATACCCATGGGAAACTCCTTTTTTTTTTTTTTTTTTGCACAGGAATGGCTATCATTTAAGAGCATTAAAGAAGTTGGATTTTATTCTTAAAGGTGGAAACATTTACTGACATTTGTAGAGCTTATCTAAATTCAAAGGTTTTTTTCAATATTCAAACACAATGTGAAAAAACTTTTTTTAATAATGACAGAATTTCTTTAAATATACCTTTGAGCTGTTTTTGAGAGCTTTTTCTATTAATTAATGTTCTATGTGTTAGTGGGCATAAGCATTTGCTCATATTTGCTATGACATATCATGGTCTATGCCATCTTTCAACAGATCATTCAGGCTCACTTTTACTAAGTAGAGTGCAATACCATCATACACTTCCTCTGAGGAAATTTCTGAGATGTAAGTCTAAATATCAAAGATAATGAAATGAGGCAAGTGTCACACCCCAGTGGAAACTTGACTCACTCTGAAACTTCAAAAGTTGCCATGTACCACTAAAATAATAGTCATCTCTAATGCTTGGCAAGGTTTCTCTTTGGATGTCCTGTAATTGTGAAATGCATTGCGAAGAATCCACTGTTTTTTAAACTCCTTGGTCTGTTACAGCTAGTTGATAACTGAGATGTCAGTGTGTGGTTGGTGTGTAGTAAGAACCAAACTTGCAATAATATCTCACACATCTCTCTGCTCCAGTGAGAATAGAGGAGATGATTCTAGGCCATGCCTGCTTACGAAGGGTATCTCTTTTATATTTTCACTAATTGAATTAAAAATTAAAAGCGAGTAATTCTACTATGATATGATGCAGTGTTGTTAACTACAGTCACCATGCTGTACATTACATCCCTAGACTTACTCATCTTGTAACTGAAAGTTTGTGCCCTTTGAACATAATCACTCTATTTCCCCCATCCTCCAGATCTGAATAACCATTATTTTACTCTCTGCTTTTTTTGTGCTCAACTATTTTATATTTCACACATGAGTGAGATCACACAGTATTTATCTTTCTGTGCTGGGTTACTTAAATGAGCATAGTATCCTCCAGGTTTATTCATGTTGTTGCAAGTGGTGGGATTTCCTTTTTTTAATGGCCAAAAAATACCCCATTGTATGTATATAGCTCTTTTTTTTTCTTATCCATTCTCTAGTTGTTAACTATTTAGGTTGTTTCTACATCTTGGCTGTTGTGAATAATGCTGAAATAAACATGGGCAGGAGATTATCTGGACATATACCCTGAAGTGGGATTGCTGGTAATTCTCTTTTTAACTTCTTGAGGAACTTCCGTACTCTTTTCCTAAATGATTGTACCACTCTATATTCCCATGAACACAAGATTCCCTTTTCTCCACATGTTCATCAAAACTTGTTATTTCTTGTCTTTTGGGGATCAGCTATTCAAATGGATATGAAGTGAAATCTCATTGTGGATTTGCTTTCCATTTCCCTGATCATTAGTGATGTTGAGCACCTTTTTGTGTACCTGTTAGCCATTTTTATGTATTCTTTGGGGAAAAAAAAGTCTATTCAGTTCCTTTGACCATTTATATAATTTGGTATCAAAGCCTTATGAAGTATATAATTTGCAAATATGTTCTCCCATTCTATAGTTTGCCTTTTCATTCTATCGATGGTTTCCTGTGCTGTGCAGAAGCTTTTTGGTGTGATGTAGTCTCTCTTATTTAGTTTCCCTTTTGCTGTCAAATCATGACATGTTTTAAAGACTAAAGATCATGACCCGTAGCTATTCCAGAGCTTTGTCAGAAAGCTCAAAGATCTTTTCTTCATGAGCAGCAAAGATAGGAAACAGTTGAAACTATAGTGCAAATAATATTCTGAATATTCGTATTCATCTTTGGTTCAGGGACAGTTTTCACCTGGTTGTTGCTCCCTGCCATTCACAATCATCTACTGGTATATAAAACATCTTATCTGAAAGGTAGCAAGCAGCAGCCTTACCTATCATTATGACATGGTCCTTAAATCCAGACATTTTCTCATTTGTGTTTTTGTGGAACACGTCTGCTTTGAAGTGGGTGACATAACTTATCTCAGTTCATATAAATGCTATGTGTTGATTGCAACTCTAATTTTAATGACAATGGAAGTAGAGATTTCTAAACATCTTGGGGAAATACGTCCTATTGGTAAAATGTTTGCAGTCACAAAGAGCCAAAGACATTAAGATTTATTGATTTATAAATTGTAGATAATGGAAGGAAGTCTTGTATTATATTTTGAGCATTATAGAAGATACATAGAACACAGTGTGTATCCGATAAAACTACATGGAAGTACAAGTTCCAACAGTTACTCCTTGTGCTTCAGTGTGTTATGTCATACGGCCTTTGGGATGTGTACACCCCATGTTTGAGACCCCGAGAGCTCCAGTGAAGTGCTTGGGGAGAGAATAAAGTAGCCCTTCCCCTCTTTATGACCCCGGCTAAGTGAGGATTACCTGAGTAAAGCCAGACTGGATACCAGTAATGTTTAAATATTCATTAGTATGATTCATTTTAATGTTTACTGCTTTATAATCACAAAGGATGGATTATTTTCTTCTAGGTAGAGCACAGCTACAAGATGTTTGCCATAGTCACAGAGAGGGGCAGTAATGGATTTTATAGAAGGGCTCACAGACTGAGGTCATAGACCCATGTTTGTGCATAAGTCTGCTATGTTAGGAGAAGACAGGAACTAAAGTTTATGATTACCTACCATGGGACAGGCACAATTCTTGACAGCCTAAATATGTGAATGGAGATGATGGCACTGAAGCCTATACCTAATATTTGGAACACAGCAGATATAATCATTATTATTTCTTATGTAATCGCTGAAATGACCCAGACAACTAGGGATCCATGTCCTCATTGTTTAGAAATAAGTCACTTAAGGATCTAAGAGGTTCTACTGTAGGTCACAGCTAGTCAAGGTGGAAGAGGCCTTTCTACTTCCTTAGCTCAATTTTCAGTGTTTTGTTTGTTTGTTTGTTTTTAAAAACCTTTTAATTTCTATCACTGTGTAAATTACTCACTGAAAAGGCCTACAGCAATGGGCTACCCGGCTGGTTTTGTAATGTCCTATGAACAATAATGGTAGGTGTTGTTTACTTAGTTACCTTCACAAAGTGGCTCATTGTATCCCTGTTTCTGGTGGTAAGACCACAAAGTGATAGCTACAATTATGTGCCAGATGCCCATGAAACATGCTTTGAGACAAATTACCTGCAGTTTCTTCTTTTTGTCTTGTGGTTGGTGACGGGTTTATGATGGTGGCCTTTCTGCGATCCTGTAGAAGGGTTTTGTGCCAGTGGTCTGTACGCTCTTTTGCAATCTACACCAGTTATCTATCGCTGTGGCAGTTTAGAACCACAGTAAACATTTATTATCTCACAGACTCTGTGGTTCTGGAATGTGGGTGTGGCCTAAGCTTGAGGTTCTGGGTGGGCTCTCCCAGGTTACCGTGGGGGGGATCTGTGAGGCTGCTGCCCTCAAAAGCGTGGCTGGGGCTGCAGGGTTCTCTGCCAGATGTCTTGCTCATGACTGAACACCCTCACAACCTGGTGGCCAGCTTCCCTCAGAGAGACTCAAGAGTGCTAGGAGGATGCCCTTGGGCCTTTAAACCTGGTCTCAGAGGTCACATGCCTTCTGTCCGCAACATGTTACTTGTTAAAACGGAGTCACCGGGTCCAGCCCACATTCAAGGGGCCCTGGCTCCTCCTGTAAGGATTGTTGAAGGATTTAGAGACGTATCCTCAAACCACAGCCTGATGTGTTTGCAAGGTTTCTGACTGTAAAATCTTTGAAATGTCTTAGGTAATCGGAATCGGATACCGGAGGGTCTGACCTGTTACCCCTTTTGTAAGCTACTAAGGTGGCTGGCCCATCTAACGTATACTGAGAGATGCAGGCACGCTCCGGGTTGGAGGCATGGGGCTCTACAACTCCAGCAGAGTGTCATCAATTTCAGTTCCTGCCCTTCTTCTGAAACCCACAGCAGTGACTCAGAGAGGGTCAGGTGGCATCCGCACCTCAGGAGATAAATCTGAACTCAGGGAGCAGAAAACAGGCCCAAGCTCACTAGTTTCTAACGAGGAGTTAGCTCCATTGCCCTTCACCCCGAGGGACCCGTTGGACACCTTGTCACACTGTCTTACAAGGCTGCCACCCCGCAAACTTCTCTGTGAAGACGGTCCGGAGCAAGGCAGTCAGTGTCCCTACTCACCCATGAGTTTCCTTCAACCTAAAGTGTTCTCTGTTAAAAACAAGTTACTGTAAAGGTTCTTGTAATAGGGTTCTCCAGAGAATCAACAGGGTGTGTGTGCAGACATAGATACCACATTATATATTATTATATATTATGTTACATGTTATATTGCATGTTGTAGGTCATATATATTATACATTATAGATTATGCATTATGGGTGATATTTTATACATCATGCATTATATATTATACATTACATATTATGTATAATGCACTATGCATTCTATATTACACATTTCATAGTATACATTATGCATTATATGTTATTATACATCATGCATTATATATTATACATTATATATTGTACGTTTTACATTCCACATTATATATTTCAGCCTCCAGAACTGTGAGGAATAAATGTCTGCTGTTTGAGCCGCCAGTCTGCAGTATTTTGTTATAGCAGCCCGAGCTCATTAATACACTATTTTTTCCTTTTAATTTTTAAATTTTATTGTTTGAGAGGTGAGAGAGAGAGAGAGAGAGAGAGAGAGAGAGAGAGAGAGAGAAAGGGGAGGGCCCAGAGCAGTCTCCATAGTTGTCCATCATTCTAGTTGTGACGTGGTTTCATTCCACACTGGTTGGTGGGTGTGGGGCTGCTCTGGGCAGGAACGAAACCATGGGACTCGCACGCGGGAAGCAAGAGCCTTCGCAACCGAGCCATCCCAGTGGTTACCATTTACGCTGCAGTTGAGCATACGGGTTTGCGCTAATTGGCGCTGGGAATCGAATCCCAGACCTCACGACTGTAAGGCAAGGGTTCAACCACTGTGCGATCCTGGCATCCCCCCAATGTACTATTTTTGTGCATAAAGCTCCCCCTTGTATTGATGTCCCACCATGTATTTTATGCTCACACTCCGTTATCCTCTCAGACCTCACCTCAAAGCACAAGTTCAATAATATTACAATTAAGAATTCTGGACGGCGACAGCAGAGCAGTGAGCCCAGGTCCTTGTGAGCCACGTGAGCCCCTGTGATTGTACAGAACATTCAGCCAGCGGGGCCTGGCCTCTGGACAGGTCCTGGGTGGTCACAGTGTGAACATGAGGCCTCCTATCGTCCATCCTGCCAAGAAGTGCTCTTGGCACATGGTGGATTTTTAATAGAGTTCTCATGTCATTCAATGTGTGGTGACATGTAATGGATACTCAGCTCTTTATCAAAGAGGTTTCAAATATCTTCTGATTAAGGAGACTTTCTAAGTGATATAGTCCTATGTTCACTGACAAGTAACCAAAGAATCACAGAAATATATAAAGCTGGAAGGAATTCCTTGTCTAGCAGTGTTCAAGGTTATGTTCTAGTTTTTATAAGTAGTGGAGCCAATTTTTCAAGGAAAACCTTTGAAGGAGGCATTTTTTTAAGTGAAGGAATTGGATCTGCTCTGATAGAGGTAGGGTGGGGTGGGCAACCACCTAGGACCCTCACAATCTCTCCTCACCCCTAGAAACATAACTTGAAAACTGATGATCTGCTCCACTCTTCCATTAAAATATTTATTAAAATACTGATTTATGTACTGTCCTCTTAATGTATCTTCAAAAAAGACAGAATTACAAAAGATGTGGGATAGCTCAACAGGTTGAACGCTTGCCTTGCAACTGCAAGGTCCAGGATTGAATCCTGACCCTGGCTTGTGCAAACCCACATGCTGAACTGCAGCACAACTAGTAACCACCAGGATGGCGGAGAAGGTTCTCACCTCCCATTAGGGAGACCCCAGTTTGGTTTTGCCCTATATGGCCCCACATCCACCTGTGTGGAATGAAACCATGTCATGACTAATGATCTACAGCTATGGAGACCGCTCTGGGCCCTCCCCCCTTTTCTCTGTTTCTCTGTCTCTCTCTCACCTTCTTTCAAAAGAATAAAATAAATCTTAAAAAATATATAAAATAAAAATAATCCTTTTTAAAAAAAAAGAATTGGGCAGTGACAAGTTAGGAGTGAACAGGGCTCTCAGTCCAAGAGGTTTCTGTGTCTATTTGTGACACATCTATTCTTTTGAAGTGGTGGGAAGAGACCCACGGGAGTTAATGACATCCCAGGGAGGCCTGTGAGTCTCCCCTTTTGCTGGGCGAAAATAGGCCCTGAACCTCTTACCTGGTTTTCATGGCCCAGCTCCAACTTCCTTTTCTAGAAGTTGCTTTATTCCTTTTGCAGTGTTTGTGTTACCATAGTCACTTGCCTTTTAAAATGAGAATGAGGTCAGAATTCTCACATTCACAACTGAGTAAACATTGCCATTCTGTGGTGTTTACTGTGTTATATATAGTGTTATACTCTCTTCTATTGCATGCATAACTTTCTGTGTCCATTGATCGTGTGGCTATTTCCTGTAAGTGTAGCAGTCTCATTGCTATCAAAAGAATTTCGAAGCTGGAGAAAACATGGCCATTATCTTCCAGGAGTTCAAGACTTAGCCAGACTTAAAAATAAACAAAGAAGAATGTGTATTCCAGTTGTGGTTGCCAGTGGTCATGTTGTTAAATAAATAAAATGAATTTTCTTTTAATAACCCAATTTAAAATTGTGTTTGGTAAATATACTGCATAGGGCTTTAAAAAGAGTAATTTTATAACCTCAACATTTAATAAATGAAAGATATATACTTCCTACATTTTTTTTTATCTTAACATTTTTAGGAAAAGTAATTTGGCCTATAAAATACTATCAAACTAAATTTGAGTCAAAAAACAATTTTCAATGCATTTTCATTGTTACAAAAAATAAAATAAAACAAAATAAAGTGGTTACAATTTGGAGAGTTAATGAGAAGAGAGAAACTAAGAGAAGATTATAGAAGATACAATCTAGGTTCTGAAAACTTACTTCAAAAGTTCTATCAAGGGACACAAAATATATCTAACTATGCTGCTTTTACAAAAAGTATAATTCCCCCTCACCACACCCCCTTATGCTCTATTCTCTTAGAATTCATATGCTAGGTTTGCATGGTTCCCTCTTTCAGTATCATTATTTACAACACTCACTGTTTCCATAGTTATGCAGTATTTCTGTTTCCATGGCAACACTTGGTTTCCTAAACAAATAGTATCACAGTGTTAATCTTGTTTCAGTGGTATTGTACTATGTTATTAGATACAAAATTCAAAAAAAAAAAAAAAGTAATAATTTAAGCAGGGTTTGAAACTAGGTGGGTTGGTTTTATTACTTGGTGCTTGCGATATTAAATTCCAATTTCATATTAAAATACACATCCATTTGAAAAATAGTGAGGATTTTGCATAGTATACATGATACCAATTTTATTCACTAGTTATAAAACACTGTAATTTAATAAGAGGGTGTTCCAGTGCATAGTAATATACAAAGGGAGGTTTACTGTCTTCAGATTAAAATGACTGTTTTTCAGTTGGCCTGGGTGATTTAGCTTCCCCAAATAACTAAAGTCATTTATAGCTTACCCACAGTGACATTTCCCTTTGCCATTTTTGCATATTAAGTAATTTCTACCCATTTTGCCTTTTATTTTACGGCCCCTCAGGCACAGCTGTGAGGTAGACTTCAAGGGAACTTTACTGCCTCCATTTTCTTGAAAATAAAACATAATTCCCGTCTTTAATTTTGCTTATCATCGTCCTGAATATCTTATGTTAAGATTACATCTGGTGGCCTTTTTCAGAAGTGGACTGTGCCTCCTTCATTCCTCTGCTCCCAGCACACAGTCCTATGGAATTGATTACATTTGACTCCTACAGAGGCAGTAGATGTCCTTAGGGTTCCTATGGGGAGAAGGTGGCCAATGTGCTGGGTAGAGGAAGCGGAATGCTATTGAACAGAACAGAAGTGAGGGCAAGCTGTACTGACAATCCCAGAGCACTGCTCTTCCTGTCAGCTGTCTGCGACTGGCCTGCTCAGCCTTGCGGATCTGCCCTCTGCCCCATTCAGAAGACGGCTTTACCACTCTTTCTTTGGGGTATGTCTTCCTCTAAGACATTGAAATGTTTTTCCTCCCAATTACAGCATAAAAAGGTGTTGCCATCGGCATCTACTATAATAATTCCTCCGTGTGAAATAGTTCGTTCTGCTCTGTGGCAAGGAATCAATAACGAACAAAAGTGGACGCCAAACGTTGGACCCACCACACCCTAGATCGGGAACTTGGGGACAGTCAGAGGCCCCGGCGAGTGGCTCTCAGCTCAGACGTTTCCACCTGCATTGCTGGACTCGGTGAGCCTCAGTTTCCTCACCTAGAGAACTAGGAAATGCCACTTATTGTGTTGCTGGGAGAGAAGAGAGATACATTACCGGGATGGTGACACTTGCTAAGTGGTAGCTATTGCTACATGGTACTGGAGTTTCCTTCTTTTCCTTGACAATTACACGTTTGGGGTAAGAAAGAGCTCGATTTCTTTGTAGGGATGTGCAAGGAACTGTGTCCGTAGACTCAGCCCTGGCCACGTTGCTTCTTCGGCTTCAGCTCCCACCCCATCACCTGCCTGCCTCCTGCTTCCTTTGAAGCGGGCAGCGTGATTTTTCAGTTTGGAGGAGGGCCTCTTCCATGGGTGGCAGACCTGTAGTATGGGAAGCCCCAGAGAAGAGGTTCTTTCCCTGTCACTGCAGTGAATAAATCTTACCAGTGCTTCTGTCTCCCCTGTGCACAGTCACCTGTCATCTGGAGGCCTGCTGACATGCAGATGTGGGTCCAGCAGGTCTGGGTGGGGACCGAGTTTCTGCTTGGCTGGCACAGTCTCAGACAATGCCAAAATGGCTGGTCCAGGGACCTCACCTTGAATGGGAAAGATCTAAGGTCCCCAAGTCAGAGATATTCTCAAGTTCCTTAAGACCCTCATTCCTGTAACATTGAGTCCCCACACTGCTTTTACAGGAGACCTATTTGGGGTTCTTATTCTAAAACAAGACCCAAGCCAACTAGTTTTGTTGGACTTGGCTTCCTTGTAAGATGGAGAGATTGGGTGGGCTGGAATCTCGTGGGTCCTTTGCAACCACAAATGTGACACACTTTCTTCTTTTAGAAACAGGACTGACTACTCAGGGAAGATGTAAAATTGCACCCTGTCAGGTTGTCATTAACCAAGTTACAATCAGCAGATTTGAATCTCTTACACACTTTAGAGGCAACCTGATTCAGTTGCTTTAGGAAAACTCTGTAATAGGATTAATATTGATTATCAGACATAGTTTCATACCCCAATCAGAAATTCAGTGAGTCATCTATGAATGAGTTTAGAAACTGGTTGAAGTGTGAATCATCAAACATCGCCATGCAATTAATGTTTCAGAGTTCTGTAAAGAAAGTGTGTTCTCTTGCCTTTTATTATGTTGACAGTGTAGCAAAGCCAGTTTTCTTAGACAATAGAGTGCTTGGTGTCTTATCTTATATTTCAGAAGTCTGTTGATATTTTAATTGTTGTGCCTTCATAACAGTGTTTCTTTATATATGATACCCTTTCCATGACAGTTAACTCCTTTCATATTTTAAAAGGATTCTATATTTGTAAGGTCAAGAAAAAAAAAAAAATCCAGGACTTTCTAGGGAATTTCGTCACTTGGGTTTTCCTTATTTATGAAATCATGGTGAAGGGTTCTATACACTTCTAAGAATCAAAAGGATTGTGGTTTCTAATAACTATATGCAAACGCAGAATTATTTTCACTTTTATTCATGTGATAAATATATTCACTCAACTGGCATGGACCTCATAATGAATCATGATGAGTCTATCTGCCCTTTTCAAAAACAATGATAAAATTATAACAAAATCAGTTCTCTTTGGAAAAAGAGGCAGCCAGTTTCCTATGGCTTGTTTGCCTTGAAAATACCCCAGTTGTCAATGAAGAAGGCCCATAAGCATAAAAAAAAGTGTGGATGAAAATAGGATCATCCTCACACAGTAGAAAGCACACGAACTCATGAGAATTAACCCAGTGTTTAATAAATATTCTGTATTGCTATCATTCCTGACTCTCACTTCATTGTTCAGAATCTCATCTCATTTATAACAAGCAAGACTGCAGTAGTATAAACTCTCCCCTACTCTATGCAGGTGTTGACATACAGGGGCTGTCCAGAGTGTAGCCAGCCATGTAATATGAAAAATAGTGGCATTGCTGGCTGGATTTCTTTCTGAACAACATTTATTTTATTTTATTTTATTTTATTTTATTTTATTGAGGAGAACATTTCCTAGATGGTGGTTTCAGCTAGCTATAGAAACATATAATCCAATATAAGAAAATAATGCCTATATTTCCTGAAAACTTGCAATTACTGTGATTCGAATGTCCCATTCAGACAGATGACCATTTTCAGGGTTCTCCATTCATAAAATGTCAGATAGAGGAGGAGGATTTATAAAGAGACTGTGCTTCAAATAGAGTATCTCAGTGGGGAAACAGTCTGTGCCTGTAACACACATACAAATAAGTGCATGCATGCTTCTCTTCTAGCTGTATTGATTAAAAACTAATCTTATCTGGTTGTGTCATAGGTTGTGCTTAATAGCACTCACACTAAAGTAAGTAGTGTTTTCGTAGAACAAAGGAAAAGGGAACCTCTGCAAGTAGTAGGTTTAGTGACGTGAGCCTGCCATTCCAAATTGCCAAAGTGGACAAGCCGTTCCCCTCATGAAGACAATGAAGCCACTCTCTTGTGTTTGTTCTGTGCAAACATGAGGGGAAAGGTGAATGAGGAAATCCCCATGATTTTGTGGGGCTTTTCCATAGTTTACTTATACGAGGTGAAGCTTACAGTATTTCCCATGTGTCAAACTATCTAATGATCCATATCAAGTTTGCTAAATGTACACAATCACAGAGGAAGATGACCTAAGGTGACTCACCGGGCAGTAGCCAGAGGCAAGATAGGAAAAATGAGGGAGGGCACTGACTCAACTGTCAGATGCCCAGGTTCAAATCCAGGCTCCACACTTTGTGAGCTGTCAGACTTTGAGGAAGCTCCCTACCTTCTCTGTGCCTCAGACTATTCACTGGTTTTTGTAATAGGGAAGTAATAGCACCTAATGTCAAAGGCTATTGTAAGAATAAACATAATAATGTACACAAGTAATCAGAGCACTGCCTCATGCACAATAATCAATACATGTTAGTGATTATTAGGAAATAAATGTTTCCTGTAACTGCCAGTAAGACCATATTTCACAATTTTATGCATTGCTTGCATTTTCACCAAAGCTGATTATAAATTTATTACTGTTGATTCTGTAATCTTGCAAACATGTACCTATCCGGGAGCTACTCAGTCATGTTATGATCACAGACTCTAGAGAGAACTTAATAATCAGTCAGGTACTGCCCATTCAGAAAGGGCTCTGAAGATTGGGAATTTTCAGATAAAGTCCATAGCGCTTAGATAGGAAATCATTCTTGAATTCTGTCAGCAGAATTCTCATAGCAGCCATTTCACCAATTGTTTTAGTCCACACTGGCTGCTGGTGGAGCCTCTGGATAGACTCTCTGTTGTCACTTCTAGTGTCAAACACCTGGATGTCCACTTGATTTTGTTCTGACCGTCTTTCAGATGGTTTGTTGTTCAGCCACACTTTGCTCGTGTGAGTGTTCGTGATGGTTGATAGTGGAGGCGATACTAGCTCTGTTTTGCGTGTTGCTTTCTTGGTTTTGGTGACTGTCCTCATTCTCTGTCTTAGAGGCAGTCCTTGCTCCTAACTGTTCCCATCTTTCCCTGCGTGGGTCCTCTACGTCCAGGAGGAGAGACAAGATCTTACAGTGAGTGACTCCATCTGCACTCTGGTCAGCAGAGCCTTCTTCTCCTGTCACTAGGAGCCCCTCACGCCTTCAGGTACCCATGTCAGCGTAAACGCAGTCCTGCTGTGTTACCTATAGGAACTGATTCCTTTACGGGAAATAATTCCTGGGGGGAACGCTCAGGGTTGGCACCCTGCCTCACCAAGGGCAGGGCCTGATTATTCCTTTGCTGACTGCTTAGCCTCACTCACCTAGCATTAATTTTTCTTTGCCCAGAAGGAAATGTGAGCTGTGCTTTAACTGTGTGCAGAGAAGGAGGAAAGAGCAACTTTTCTGCCCTGGTGTCATGTGCTGTGCTTCCAGGTTAACTAGGAGCCCCGACCCCACCAAGTGACCCACCCCTCCTTCAGGAGACCCCGCCCTTCCTTGTACTAGAGCTGGAAGCTCAATTGTTTCCATCCTTTTAAACAGCAACTCTGAGGAAAAAGCTTCTTGGACATTATTTTTTTTCTGAAATACATACTGATTTTTTTTCTTTCTAATTTCCCTCTGTATAACTGATATTTTTCTGAAATTGCAGTTCCTCTCACTTTTCAGAAATGTCTGTGAATTCCTGAGATTCCTCTCTCTTACTGATCAGGACAGTGAAGCCTTGAGCTGCTGGCCTCTGGGGTGGGGAGGAGAGGGGTCACATTGGTAATTGCTTTGAAACTGAGTTACTTCCGGAGACTGAGAAAAAGGATTTGACCTCAGCGCATACATGGTTAATGGAGTTCTTGGCAGATGAGGTAATGTCTTGGTTAACTGGTCGTGGGACTGAAACTGGTCTCTGGGTTAACTTGCTAGGGAGGTTTTCAAATGCTGACAGGTCCTGTCAGCTCAGAGAGTGGTTCCTGGTTATGAGCAAAGATCCTGACCTGATCTTACAGAAGGCATTTTCTAACTTTCCTAGGGATTTCTCCTTCCTTACACTTGGGGTTCACAGAGGATTTCCCCCCTCCCTTTCTGGGGTTTCCCATTACTAATCACGCACACAGCAAGGTAGCCATCTCTGGTGTTCTTCCTCTGAAACCTCCACATTCAGATCAGCAGCTGCCAAGGGCACAGATAAACAGGTCAGTTATTACTGACGGCACAGGGAACTCACAGCCACCTATGTACTGGGCAGTTTGAAGTGTGAGAGAGAGAACCCTGTGATTCAAAATGTAAGGAGGGTTAAGTCATTTTAATAACAATTGTAGCAATAGATGAGGAGTACCAACAGACCATGAGAGTTTCTCCCACAGCCACAGACTTGGGGAATAAAACAACTTTTTTTTTACAAGTTAATGTGTAAAGATTTGTACAGAGGTGGAAGGATTCAGCCCTCTCTTCTTATCAGTACATTTCGGGATGCCAGACCTCATCACCTGGTGTTCTTGTCCTCACACCTACCCGGTTAAGCCAGGCAGACGTGAGACACCTTACATTACTTGCCAATAGCTATGCTTACCAGCCAACTATCACATTCTCAGAGGGGTCTTCTGGGTTTCCCATTTTATTTTCTCTATCGTCTCACATTTCCAGACATGTCCTCACGCTTCTGTGAATTCAAGGCAGGTGGGGCAGGTAGTAAATCAGAACAAAGACATCCTTCCTACGAAGGAGACTGTCTAGCCCCACAGGCCCACGACAGGAGTCAGTTATTACTAAGCAGTTCCAGGGTCGGGTTGGATGAACCTCCTTGAGCCTCCAGGGCCTACACTTGCCCTAGACACAAATGTGCCTTCCCAAACTCTTCAATGTGTTTCCAGCCCTCCCCTGTCCTGTTCCTGGTGCTATAAGTTCATGTGTTCATGAAATACACCTGGTGAACAGGTATCTGTTGGTCACTAAGGAGACAGCCACACAAGCCATCACCCCTGATGTCAGGGTCAATCCTCAGGGAACTAACAACATCAGCAGCTCCTTATGCACAGTCAGGGGGCCAGGCCGGGGGACAGACAGCTCTCTGTGTACAAGGTCACGGACAACCGGCCTCGCAGGCTCCGTGCTTATCATTGTCCCTGGCACATTGACCTCTCTGCAAATACGTGATTTCAATAAGTGAATGAATTAGAGAATAAGATAAGGAGCTATTTTCCAGGACACGTATCGCCTGACCTGACTCTCCTGATAGGGGACCAAAGGTATTAAGATACCCTCCCCATGTGTTGCGACAGCCGTAAACTGAGCAGCACCATGGTTGGGAGTTTGTGGATAGACAAAGAGGTAGACAGAGTCTAGGAAAATGTAGGTGTAAAAAACATCCATGGGGAAGCCGGGATGGCTCAGTGGGTTAAGCACTCACTTTGCAGCGCTGGGGACTGAAGATCGAATCCCGGCCCCGGCCCGTGTGGAACCATTTGCTGAACTGGGAGCTCCCCCAGTTCAGTTCTCTCTCTGTCTCTGTCTCTCTTTCTCTCTGTGTCAAAAAATTAATAAATAAATTAAAAAAAACAAAAAACAAAACAAAACATTCATGATATCTTACATTATGTTTACAGTTCTAAATGTGTATTGGTAATCTGGACTATGGGCTTCTTTTGATCCCAGGACTAAATAACCCAAATTTCCTTTTTTATTGCTACATCCACAGCTAATCTCACTGAAGCTGTGTCAGAAAAACACCTCTGCACCTGACCAATAGTCTCAATCAATGAGTTATTTTTTTTTTGAACCAATCAAAATGTATACTTTTTTTATACAAAAAATACCAATAATTCTGTACTTAATATGATGTTGGTCAGGGATAACAGCTCCTTATTATTAGCACCATCTCCAACACACACATACACACGTGTGCACATACACACCGGTCCTATGTACAATTTAAAAATAAAACAGGTTAATATTATAGATTCAATTTCCCTCCATTTTATACAGCTCTAGATTCCTGAGTTGTTTGGAAGCTACTGGCTTCAGGAATTAAGATTCTTATCAAAGGAACAGTTGAATGAGAATTTCTTTCCAACCACAAAGCCAGTTCCTATTTGCTGGAGGTTGCTTATTTCCAGGAGATTGCTATTTGTTTAAAGGCTGTGGTTGATTGTTTCTGTGTACGTTGTTCTTTTGATTTGTTACCTAAGATAGCACATAAACACGGCTGGGACAAATCCGGGACAGGCTCACATTCTTTCGGTTTCACATTTCCCTAAAAGTCCCTGTCCTGAAGGGCAGGGCGATTTCCTGGGCTCACCTGATCCCATTGGGATAAGCGTGTCCCTGGGCCATGGTTATGCCACTCCTTTTGTTATCAAGTGTTCTCTGGCCAGAGAGGGATGGTTTGGATTCATCTCCATGCATCTGGACCTCAGGAATGTTGAGCTTGAGGGAAAGAAAAGGTCAGTTTCACATGAGGCCAGATGATCTCAACCATCACTTCCCACAAATGACTTGGCTATGACTTCAGCTTTCACTTTTCTGATGGCTGCGGCTTTGAGAGTGCCCACATTCCACATTAGCTAATCCACAATTTGAGTGATTCTATGTCCTCAACCTCGAGCCCCTCCCCTCCTCCACTTTCTGCTTTTTGAGGTGTCACTTCAGAGAGTACAAGCTCACACTTGGACCCCAGGTGTGGGCTTACAATGGACCCCATGGGCTTACTGGGCCCTGATTTTGATCGATATGGTATTTGGGGGTGGAGGTGGGGAGAATAGGAGTCAACATTTAAAAAGGAAAAATATTATAGGTACATCTAGATTTTCATGTTCTCTTGAAAATGGTAGAATTCTAGGCTAGATCCAAATTTCCCTGCTGCCAGAGTTGGCCCGAGTGGAGTATAGGTGCCTTCTTTAGGGGACACTTGTGCTCTTTTCCACAGTCTGCACTACTCCGTACAATGTTCCCCCGATGCAGCAAGTATTCCTTACCCAGCGTGATGGTGCAGATGTCTTTGTTCTTCCTACTCTCAGCCTGCATTTCTCCATATAAGGAGAAATGGCCCATGTAAGCATTTGAGTGTGTAACCTCTACGGCACATAGCGTTTTAGTCATAAAAGCTTAGCTTTGAAAGTTGGGGTAGGAATAATCCAACTAAACAGCTAATAGTATTTTATCAATACATTCCTTTCCCTTAACCCCCGTCCCAGTTAAGTATGATTCCTTTCCCTGTCTCTTTCCCAAGGATCAAGCTACCATAGCTACTCGATCCCAACAAAGGACCTTGCTCTTAGAAGTCATTCCATCTATGTCAGGCAGGTGACATTTGCATGGGACTTGGTATTTCACAGCAGAATTTTCACATGCATGAACTTACTGAAATCTCTGGACAACCTGGAAAGAGAGATTGTATCATGGTTACTGTATAGATGGGAGACTCGTGGGGGTGGGACCTTGTCTAATGCCACAGTTAGCAAGTGATGGGGCCCTTGCTCAATCCGAGGCTCCTGGCTCCCCAGCTCACCTTCTTTCTACCAGGAGACATCTTCCCCTTAGTGAATTTTGGGCTTTACAGTTTAAGATCTTTATACTATTGGCACGTTAAATACACAAACAGGCGGATCTGATATGCCCACTGAAATTTTCCAGCTGGGGATCTTTAAAGACTGTGAGGAGTGTTTAAAAATAAGACAAAGAAAATACTTATTCTCATGCACGGTTTCTGGGTTTGTGAGTTTCTGAATGAGTTTTCCTATAGCCTCCACTCCACCCTTTCCACTGTCTCTAGCATGGCAAAGCGTTATTGGATGGAATGAGCTAGATGTCGCTTTTTTGTTTTCATGTTTGGAATGGGTCGTTGGAGTTGCCATTCAGGTATCTCTTTCTGGTTAGCACTCTACTTGGGGCTGCTAACAGGTGGTGGTGAAGATAAACTGACCTCACTGTGGCTGCCTTTCTTTACCCAGTGTAAAGTGTCAATGAAAAACTAGTTGGTGGCATGCTGGATGCTGGTGTGTACTGATCTGAGGCCCGTTTGGTGGTTCATCCACTTCTATCTGTAGGAAACTCTGTTCTCACTTGCCTATTTCCTGCTGAGCCCCCTCAGGGACATGGATGTCCCTGCCAGCTTGCCTTCTCAGAGCCACTGCTCTGAGTGTCACCCTCCAGCATCACCTCCCTCTGCCCCTCACTCTGCAGGCATAGGTTGGATGCGCTACAATCATTCACTGACACCAGGCCTTCCCTATTCTGTCAGGATGGCTCAGGGGCTTCCTTGTGGACCGTTTCCTGTCAAAACCTGGGCCCTGCTGTGTGATGTCTCAGTTACATGTAGTGAAGCCATTCCCCCTTGCTTTTGACATTTCAGAAATGCCAGTCAACATGCTAACTGATGTTGTCATTTTCGCTGAAGCAATTTATAAGAGGCAAGCTTCTTTCCAAACCTTCTTCCCTTGGGGATTTCACATACACGTTTGGAGGGCTTTCTTTTCTCATGTGAAGATATGGCCTGTACCATTGCATTAACAAAACAAACAAACAAAAAACAAACAACAACAAAAACACACACAAAAAACGGCAATTCTCTCAAGGATTTTGTGAGAATGTCTTTGAAATGTGATATATACATGTATTGATGAGTTTCAAATATTTAAAATATATTGTCTGCAAAATTTATTTAAGAGACTGGAGAAAAGGTGGTTCCATCTCTAGTTTGTGACCTAATTCATTTCTGGACAGTGGTTTTGGATAGAATCATAAACATAAAGTCGGTTAATCAATGCTTGCATGGTTCTTCCTGAATCTGAAGTCGTACCAACCAATTATCTTATAGAAGAAAAGTCGTTCATTAGAACTTGCTCTTTGACTTCCATCTCAATACTTCAAAGTAAAGTCACGCTCTTGCAAGAATCCTTGAAAACACTGGAATTCACCCAATCTGATCATGTATTCCTTACCTTGAACGTGATTCCACATCAGGAATCGTTTGTCACAGGTCCTGGTCCCTGTCCTTTGCCCAGGCCAAGCTCCATCCTCTAGCCCCACACTCCTTCCCCCCAACTTTCCACTGGGACACAGTTGTCCCTAAAAATTCAGTTGTGTAAGGAATTACTCTGAAAATGTGGGGAAAGAGTTGGATGTGAGACGGTTGCACAGATATTCACATCTAGACTAAGTGGGAAGCCATTCGCTCATTGGGACTTTTTACAATTGCCGTGAATTAGACAAAAATAACGTTTTAGTTAAAAAAAAAAAAAGAGTTTGTTGACTTTTGTTCACCATTGAAAACTATATGCCAGCTTATCAAGCAGAACAAAAAAATTTGAAAGGGCAATGTCTGAGTTAGCTAATTTGTTGGTGCAACCTGACCTTCTAAAGACACGTGGACATGAAATGAAGTGGCTTGGAGGTAGTGCACATGGTTGGAGGTGGGGGCTTGTCAGCTGTGGCTTTACCTTTTCGGTGTAAATCACTTTATGTGGACCATGGTCCTGTCTCTCCGTTCCTGCTTCTCCCATTTGTCTTATCTGGTTTCTTCCCTTCCTCCCCTTCCCTCCCTCTTGGCCTCTCTCTTGCCCGCCTCTCAAAGCCGTAGCACTGAAGGAGGGTGAGGAAACTGCCACCGCTTGAGCCCCAAGACGGGGTGGACCTGGAGTGCGGGAAGGTGCAGGTTGGATCTCAGAAGATTCAGGTCTCATTTGTAGCCAGGAGAAGAGGCCAGGAATGATGCCAGGAGGCAGCCGGGGCTGAGGCAGAGAAGATCCGGCACTTTGCATCTTGCCCTCTGGCATGCTCGAGCTAGGACTCTGAGCAGCTACGTGGATACTTGCACGGTCCCGAGGCCTCTGCGCTTCGAGGAAGTCCAAACCCGTGCAGGTTGAGAGACCACATGGGAGGCCCTGAGAGCCATGAAGTAAAGGGGTGGGAGGAGACAGACCTAGGTAGATAGAGAAAGAGAGAGAGAAAGAGAGACTCTGGATGGGGGTGTGGCCAGCCCCATCTGCTCCATCAGTGTTCCAGCCAACCAAGCCCCTTTTTCATTCCTGACCTCCTAACATAGGTAAGCAAAATGGAATGGTTACTTCCATCCCCCGGGATCTGGGGAACTTTGCTACACAGCAATGGATAAGCAGGACGAGCTTGACACATTAGGAATCCAGAGATGTGCAGTGGGAATGGCGGGTGGGACCTGGCAGGGTTTCTCTCATGTGACTTCAGCACAGGACACTTTTCTCCCCTTGCATTTTATTTCTCATGTATAAACATTGAACTTCCTTTCTCTCTCTTTTTCATGTAGTTCTGAAATTTTTGTTTCACTTCATTTCTTCTTCACAAGCATTTTCCCCCAAGCATTTTTTATTTATAAGATGAAGACACTCATGGCCGTATCTTCTTACAAGGTTGTCATAATTTATTTCAAATGAGACAAGGGAGCTCTGGGGAAAGTAAAGATAGTTAGGCCATACAACAGTGTTTTCAGATTTCTACCAAAGAAAGAATGGAGTTGAGTAGAGGTATTTGGGGAGACAACTTCAGAAGAACACAGGACGAAAATGAGTTTAGGATGTGATGTAGGAAAAAGCAGCCTCTGCTAACACCCCATTTATGTTGATCTCTGTTTACCTACAGCTATATTATCCTCCGTCCTGCTGTCATTACTGTTACCATTATTTTCAAGAGGCTGGAAAGCGACTCTCCAGCCAGCCTGTCTGGCTTTTATCCTGGCTGGATGGTTTTACTAGCTTGTGATGATGAGCAAATTACCCAATAAGCTGTTATTTAATAACTGCTGCCTATTAATGCCACCGACCTTCCTATATAAGGTTTTCAGCTATCAGCGTCCCTCTCCCGGCTTCCCACATTGTTCTCGGGCTGTCTCATCCTCATTTGTCTGCAGACACACAGCTCAGACATCTTGCTGTAGAGTGGCTGTCCCAGGTGCGGGACCCTCCCCCAGAGGACCCACTTCTATGTGACTTGTGCTGCGCTCACTTTTCAAAGCACTTCCTCTGACGTGTTGTGTTGTTGGCCACAGTGGACTCTCCTGTTACCCTGGCTAGGGTGTGACCGTGAGGGAAGACAGCATGCCTTGTATTTATTTTCATCTGCCGGGATCTAGCTTATGATACAGCGCTAAGGCACAGAGAAGGGAAAGAAAAATGGGTGAAACAGTGAGTGAGTATATTATGCATTTGCTTTAAACAAATGATGCAGATTTGGAAAGTGCAGGAGGCAAGAGGCTTCTAAACCAGCTCTACACCATGTGAACGATCCTTTCCTTGGGAATAACATGGCAGTCGGCTTGGTTTGCCCTCGGTTTAAACCAGAAGCTGCCAGAGTCTGGCATTTTTCACAGACACTTTTGTGGCCCTTTTTCTAGCCTTCTTCATCGCTAGGCAGCAGAATCTGATAATGATGATTGAAATTTTTCTGGGTTTTGTGAAAGGCCCCCTGCACAGAACTGGGTTTTCCATGAGGCTAGGGAAGCTCTGGGTGTCAGCAAGAGCCTGGGTGATCAGACGTTGTGAATATTTTTCAAAAGGGACATAACCACACTGGTTAAGATGTGAGTCAGCACCCCCCTGTCAGCTTGGGGTACATGCCAGGAATTTTCAACCCCTGACTAAGGGGAAGTTGTGTTGGGACTATACTATTTTCATAGCAAGGTGGAAAGCCGTGTTAGAAGGTTTCAATAGCGTAAGAGACTCCAGACTTCAGACTTTGTGAATTTAAAGGGTACCTTTTCTAGTCATCTTTGAACTTATGTGCCAAAGAACTCGGAGGGAAAGTTCAAATAAAAATAAATCGAATATGAAATAAAAACAATAAAAGATGAGCAGAGACATAATGGAAATTATTCTCTCATTAAGTAGTTAGTTGTATAAACAATGTTGCACATCACACTGAAATAGTAATTTACTAAAAGGTTGAGAGTAAGTTTCTCCTAGAAGCATTGAAAGGGAGTTTATAATTAATTACTCTGCGCGAGAATATAAGATGGCCTGAAATTTTTACAGTTTATAGATGAAAGAAGTTGATAGAGGTTTCTCAGATATGACAAGAAATCTAAGCATTGTACTGATGTTATTAACAAGGAGTTATGAAGCTGAAAGGGATTCTTCTAAGCTATGACTAATAATAAAAAAAATCTTGTCTTACTGTGCCAGAGGGAAGTTTAAATTATCTTTTTACTATCTCTAGAATATTATGATACATTATTACCATAAAGAGGCAAAGAGTAGGTAAGTAAAAAAAAAAAAAAGCAAGACAGTGGTGTTAGATACATCAGGCAGTTAATTAATCAAATACAATGGATTCTTCTGGAATTTGTGATGTTTGTGGTCTTTGTCAGATTTCTAACATCTGTCGTTTATTTTTATTTCTCTTTCCTGATACATCTTGACTTTTATGTTTGTATTTTGCGTTCTTGTTCATAAAATGGAACCCATAAACTCTATAAGCACAAATCCTAGATCTGCCCCTCATGTAACCATGTTAGTACGGTAGATGCCCTATTTCAGATCTTCGATGTTTGTACTCCCAGGTCATTGTCTAATAGCCACAAACGTGAGAGACTTCCCATCTCTACCCAGTCTCAGGTTAATTGATTCTTAACTTTAATTCAAACCTGTGTGGAAAGTCTTTCATCTCTCTTCTAAGGGAGATTTCCATTTTTATGAGTGTTGGCTTTTTTTCTTTTTCCAAAGACAGCAGTGCTTCGGGAAGAAAGAAGCAAATGTAACACATGGAAATTGGGTTGACACGTGTTTACAATGATGTGTCTGTTATGGGAACTGGAATATTGACTCAGCTGGTTGGCCAGTCACACTTAACGATAAATGCAAGTTACAGAATTCACTATTTGCTCCATCTCTCTGCCTTCTTAGCAGCTCCCAGTGTGCTGCCCTCGAGGCTGTGAGTTCCAGATTTTAGGAGCCCAGATTTTCGTAAAGAGCAATTTTCCTCTATAGGATCAGTAGCGTTTTCATGGCAAAGCTAGTTTGTCATGAAACATTTGAACTGTTTTCACTATTTGCTTAAGTCCATTGTGGAAAAGAGGCATAGTTGTCCTTAAAGATCTATGCAAAGGAGAACTTGAGTTGGATTATTGTACACATTTTTTCCCATTTACCCCCAAATTTTCTTGGCATCTATAACAATGCCACCGATGGTCTTTGCCTCCTTTTGAATTGCTATCTTGTCTTCCAGCACAATCTTGCTGTTTCCCTCCCATTCTGCTTTTACTCCTCAGGGTCCCATGTAATGCTGATAATCCCTCAATTTGTGTCCCTATCCAAGTTTTCCCTGAACTCTGAAGTTGCATATGTGGTTACCTACTGGACGTTTCTACCATGCAGGCTTCCTACATGTCACGTGTCACAGACTCCTGGTTCCATCTTAACCAACTGCTCTTCTCGGAGATGTGCCCACCTGAGTTAGTCACCACCACCATTCCAGATGCTCGAGTAAGCATCTTGGATTCATTCTTGGCCCCTGACTTGCTTTCCATTCAGTGTGCACATCATGAGCAAACTCAGTGCACTTTACATTCCAAACACATTCCCAAGCCCATCATTGATTCTGTAGCACCCTGGTCTAAGCTGGGACACCTTTGCCTGAATTATTGGTGATGGCTTCCTGCCCTTCCACTTCCAGCCATTATGTCCTATGTTAGTTATCCTTGGCTGTGTAACAAATTGCCCCAAACTTAGAACTACCAGTCTTGATTATCTCACGGTTCCTGCGAGACAGGAATCTAAGTGTGTATTACCTGAACCCAGTGGGACAGGGTCTCTCCTGAGGTCACAGTGAGGGTGTCCACCTGGCTATAGTCTCATTTCATCTCAAGGCTCAACTGGGGGAATTTGCTCCCAAGCTTCCTGCGTGGTGGCTGGTGGTATCTGGGTGCTCACAGCGTGATGGATAGGTGGCCTGTTCTTTGCTGACTTTGACTAGAGGCTGCTCTCAGTTCCATGGCTGCTGGTTTCCCTCAGACTGAATGAGTGAGAGAGTGAGGGAGCCCGAGAGGAAAGGCTCAGCTTCTGTATAACGTACCCTCAGGAGTGGCCTTGCAAATCTTCAGTTTGTGAAGAGCAAGTCAATAAACCAGCCCACACTCAAGAAGAGGGTATCATGCAAGGAGATGAACACCAAGAATGGGGGTCAGTAGCTCATCAACAAATGTACATTGAGGTCTCGTTGTTCTTAACGATGTGTTGGTTGCTGTGCTGAGCACCAAAGAAATGAACATCATAGGTCCCTCCCCTAAGAAAGCTAATAATCAACTGTACATTCAAAATAACTTAAATAGTTTAAAATTATGTGACCAAGTATATCTTTTTCTCTTGATCTGTTACAGTAGGTCTAGATTTCTAAAATGGGGCCATTAGCTCTCTCGTGTGCTCTTAGATTTGCAAACTGACCACCACAGTTTTCATTGACTGTGTTACTGTAGACACTGAATTCAGGTACACTGCTACCAAGTGGCTCCTTGATTTGAACTTTGTGGCTTATTGGCTATTCTCAAGTCAAATGAGCATCAAAATCTTGACTAAAATGGTCCTGGGGACTCTACACTGTTTTGGAATTAATTTAAACCAATGCCTAGTGGTTTTATTTTCATTATTGGGCTGTTGTTTTGTTTTTAATTTGTAAATGTATTAAGGTATTCCAAGAATATGTTGGGAATAGTGGAATCTCTTCTCTGGGTTTAGGAATCTGTTTATTGTATGGTCATTATAAGTTCATGTCTTCAACAAGCCATGAATGTCTTGGGTGATATTTGTACACACTTTTCAGTCAGTATTGGTTAAAGTCAGGGGCTATTAGGGGTCATTAGGCAAGGGCGGGGAGGGCCACCCTGAGCCTTTCCTAAAAGCCCTCTTCACGGAAAGTCCCTCCTGTGCTTATTTCCCTTGATTCCTCTTTGTCCTCTATTTTTCATAGCAAAACAGAAACAGAAAGAAATATTTAAATGACAGCAACATCACGCTGTTTCATAGACCTTTCATAATGACAGGCTGAGTCACCAGTAAACTTCTGTGTAGTTAAAAGGTAAGGCGTGGATTTCTGCTAGTTGATAGTTCATTAACAACCCCTCACAGAAATATTTTTCTCTCAGTTTCTCAGCAGTCGGTGAATGGGCTCTGGACTCTGATTCAGCTTGTGCTGACGATTCAAGCTTACTAGAAAATAACTTGGGGAGAAAACTGAAACCAAACGGCACATGATTCATGAGATAAAGGGATTTTAATGAAGGGAGTAGATGTTAGAGAAGGAAAAAAACTGGCGTGACAGGCATTGTTGGGAAAGTTTCTCTATGGGATTGGAGTTGTGCCTGGATGGATGGGAAAGAACTTGGATTTCTAGAGAGAAGAGGAAATCCTATCAGGTGGAAGCACACACTTACGCAAACCACGCAGCCCCGACGAACAGCCGGCTTGCTGGGCAGCCTGGTGATGGATGAGCCAGGTCTGTATTGCTCCTGAAGGGGGCTGACATAGGTGGGTCACAAAGATGAGCCCAGTTTAGACAGAGTCACCGGCATTTATTTATTCAATAAATATTTATTAAGTGATGACTGTGATAGCCATTGGGGATATAGTGGTGAGCATGTCAGTTAAAGTCCCTACCATCATTTGCGATATCAGAAGCCATATGAGTGGCTAAGAACACATAAAACACTGGACCTAATAATAGGATACAGAGTGAGGCAGAGGGAATGTACTGGGAAGGCAGGAGGCTCTCTCTGAGCTGGGGAGCTGCTCTGTTTGTATTTCAGGGGCTGCCTGGTGGTGCAGGGGGCTTGGATGAAAGCAGGAATTCCAGTTAAGGACAGCTGTTGTGGATTCGATGAGAGAGGATGGAGGCTTGTCCCCCTGTGGTGGCAGAAGCAAGTGGAAAGTGGTCAGGTTCAGGATCTATTTTGACGACAGAGCTAATGGTTCTTGCTAATGAGCATGGAGTCAGAGGAGAACAGTCTAAGGTGACATGCCGTCTCCCCAAGGAGCTGGGTGAACATGTGCTATTTGCTGAGATGCGGATAGTGTTTTCGGAGATATCAAGAGTTCAGCTAGGAGCCTATGCTATTTTAACTCCTGTTCTCTATCCAAGCAAAGCTGACATGCAGGTCATTGCATACAAGTAAATAAAGCACAATGCATGTTGGGTGCAAACTAGACACACTTGCTAAAAGAACCAGAACTCAGACCACAAATTTGAGGTTACCCATGGTATATTCAGAGTCATCAGGCCCAAATACAGTCTAGAAGTGTTTGTTTTCTGCCGTAGGACAAACACCGTCCTAGGCACCATGAGAGTCAGACAGGCATCCTGGCTAACCAGCCTGCGGCAGCTGCATTGAAAGCAGGTGTGATACAACTCTGGCGTTATGATCCATTTTGTAACAATAAGCTCTCCTAGCGTAGGGAACAGACAGAAGCATTATAAGGGGGAAAGGCCTCCTGAAGTAGGAGTTGGGACAAGCCTGGGTAGAGTTTTCACAGGTTTTTAAAGGATAAGGCTTTTTTGAATTATGATTCACTTTAGCAACAGTGATTCATTTATTCAAGTGCAGCTTGAGGACCTGCTTGTAGAAGGATAGGTAGACGGACAAGAATACAGGTCGCCCAGTGGTTGTAGGGGTGAAGTCAAGAGAGGACATGGGGACACATCTCTGAGAGCTTTGATGTCAGATGAGGACTTATTTTCTTTTATTTATTTATTTTTTTCTGCATGTAATGAGAAGTCAAAAAGCTTCATAGCTAGTGGAGTTTAATGATCATATTATTTCAGAAAATTGAAAAGCTGAGCCACTGTGTGAAATACATTGTTGCCACCTGGGTACTTGCCAACACAAAACAGCATTGACTGAGAGGTTCTATATCTTTCTGTATCTTTGATGGCCGGGAAAGAGAAAAGATGGAAGAAAGTAGACCCACTATGTAGACCTGCCCTGTGTGTGTGTGTTTGTGGGGAGGGGAATGGTGTGTGTGTGGCTAGAAAACCTGAGAGGAGAAAACTCCAGCCCTCTAGGTAAGTGGGATGAAGCAAGGAAATTTTGGGATCCAGGTGAATATTAATTGAAGTTATTACCATTTGCTTCTATGATGATGAGGTCATAACATTAGGTAAAGAAAATGATGACAATAACACAACATGACTTAGGTCAGAGATGCTCAGAAATAAACCATTCCCTGCAGAACCTTAAACAAAGAGGGACATAATTTTCTTGGGGTGTTTTATATTTCAAGCTTTTTGATAAAATTTTATTACACATGACACTCACCTTGCAACCACCATTTTTTAATCTTTTGATTTCTTTTGCTTTCTTCTTTACTTTTTTTTCTGAATGCAAGCATTGGATGCACAATTACTTTCAGGCACAGATGGCTCCAATTTTGTACTGATAACCATGCCTTCAAATTTCCAGTCCCTTTTTTCTCTTCAGTTTATCTATCTGTAAAATTAGCCAAGTGGTGATCTTCTCATAAAGATTGACCTGATTCCCCAACCACTTATCTTAGTCTTCCAGCTTTGGCCAAAATGTCCACAATAGGATAATTTCCTTTGAAATATTCTTTAATGAACACCATTCTTCAGGCAAGAGTAGGAAAAAAAAGAAGTGAGAAAAGCAAGAGTGGCAACCAGTCACAGTGATTCCTTTTCTGGTTGAGTATTTACAAAAACCTTCAAACTATGTACTGCAGGAGCTTAGAGAAAGGGATTGACGCTTGAAGTTTGGAAGCATGTCCCATTACGTAGCTCTTTAGTGACAGGGGAGAAGGTCAGAAATGATTTCAGATAATAGTTCAAAAGTCACTTCTACATAGATATCCTAGGACCAAGGTAGGCTTAATGTCAACCTAATTCTTCCCCCCAGAACATTTTATGGAATGCAGTCTTGGTTTAAGAATCTCTCCCATATTTGAAGAATGGCATTATCTGCCTTAACATTGAGCCCTCTGACAGGATTCCACACAGGGAGGTCCACAGTGACTCATGAACCTCCAGGTCCAGGCTGCCTTCCTCACCACCTGACTTCAAATCCATGTCATTATGGAAAACAATCTCCCAAGGAATGCATGAATCATGACCTATGCCAGTGCTCTGACTGAGTCCATGAGAAAGAAAGGAAGGGTCTGGCCCTGGGGGCAGCCAATGGAATTTCAGGGACCAGAAGGGCACATCATAGGTCAGGCCTGGTTTTCATGCAAGAACAGATTCCCTGGACAGCTGCGGGGGTGAAGATGAGACAACAGACAAGCCGGCCATTGTTCTGAAAATTACCTATTGCCAGAGAGCACGTGTGGATTCCTAGTCTCTTCACACTGTGAATCACCAAAGTGTGTGTTCAGTTGTCTTGAATTTTCACCTGAAAAAAATAAATGAATGAATAGCAACAGACGCCACGTTACACAGGGCACTCTTGTAGGTCTCCTTGATGATTTTCTTAGGGCATCTATACCCCAGTGTTGTAAGGACGCGAGATGCTGGTCCCTGAACATCAGGTCTTCTCCGGGCATTCCGGGTGACTACCATGGTGGGACACAGTCTCACTGCTGCAAGTCCTCTTCGTTGTCTGTGTTTTCCAAACTCTGAGGCTGTTGTTTCTATAAACACAAAGTTGTTTACACTCTACGTATGGTTTATATCCATCAGGGTCCATAGAGGAAACAGTACTCAGGCTAGATGATTCACATGAAGACTCTATTTGAGTGAAGGACCAGCGCACAGGGGCATGGGCAGAGTTCAGCCCCCACACACCTGGTCATTGCGTCCCCACTGGCTGCTTGGGGCTAACAGATCCTTCATGTTTGTTATTTCAAGTATTATTAAATTATTTTTACAAGCAGTTTACAGATGTAAGAAGAAAGGCAGAATGAAAAGTAACTTTACCCTGAATCGTAAGATAAATTTTCACAGAGAAAATCTCTGTGTATAAAGCAAATTCCTGGGTGCAAACATTGTAAAAGATGAAAGAATTCTCTCAGACCTCTTTTTACCAAAATGAGAGAATTTGCATCGGAGAATAGCATCTTTCCTACTTGCCCTTGAAAAGTTGTTAAGGGAGTAGATCTTAAGTGTTATCCCCACAAAAAAAGAAAAAAGAAGTTAATTATCTGAGGGGATGGAGATGTTAACTTTCCTGTATCAACCCTTTGCAATATATACATGCATGTAGTCATCACACCGATATCATAAAGTTATACCTGTTCTGTGAAAATCACACCTCAATAAATCTGGGATCTATATTTGGGGTAGGCAGTCTTCTAAAGAGCCACAAATAACTAGCTCCCTCCTGCATCTGTGGGATCCCATCTCCTAGAGTACAGCACAGGTGTGCTAACACAATGAGGTCACAAGTCTTGTTGGCATGCTCCCTCTGCCTTCCTGCTGATGCTTTGAAGAAGCTAGCTGCCATGGTCTAGAAGCAGGCGTCCTCAAACTACGGCCTGCGGGCCACATGTGGCCCACCGAAAACATTTATCTGGCCTGCCGGGTGTTTTTGCTGCCGCTGCCTGTCCTGCTTAGCAGCCAACTCGTCCCGGGCCCGCAGTGCGCATGTGTGGACATGCTGAGGGACAGTGAACTGGCCCCATTTAAAAAGTTTGAGGACGCCTGGTAGAGTCCCCTTGGCAAGGTGTTGGGTGTGACCTCCTGCCACAGCCTGTGAGGAACTGAATTATGTAAACAATCACTTGGAAGTGGCCCCTTTCTTGGCTGAGCCTCCTGGTGACCACAGCCTGGCCACCACTGGGCTACATACTGACAACCCCATGGTGGAGGGTCCCGCTAGACTTTCTGACACACAAACTGAGCTTAGAAATGTGTGCTGTTCTAGGTGCTGGAACAGCTCAGCAGGTTGAGTGCTTGCCTTACAACCGCAAGGTCCGGGGATCGAGTCCTGGCCCTGGCCCGTGCTAACCCATGTGCTGAACTATGGTGCACTTGGTAACCATTGGGATGGTGGTGATGGTTCTCACTTTCCATGCAGGAGGCCTCCGGTTCAATTCCCACCCTCTATGGCCTCACATCCACCTGTGTGGAATGAAATCATGTCACAACTAGTGATGTACAACTATGGAGACTGCTCTTGGCCCTCCCCTCTCCTCTCTCTCTCTCTCTCACCTTGTCTCAAACAATAAATCTTTAAAAAAAAGAGAGAGAGAAGAGAAGAGAAAAGAAAAAAGAAAAGAAATATGTACTGTTCTAAGCCACAAAATTTGGGGGTAATGTGTTATGCAATCATCAATAAGTGACCTTTTCAGTTTTATGGGGACATACTTTACATATAATAAAATTCACCAATTTTATGTGTATCATTTTTTCACAAGTATATGAAACATAAACATATCACAATCAACTTACAGAACAGTTTGACCACCCCCAAACATTCCTCCCACTCCTTTCCCAGTCCCTGGTAACTAACACTCAGGGATTCTTGAGTTTAAGAAAATTAATCTAGATTATCATCTGAAGATGTGTAACCTCGGAGTTCACTTACACATCCATTCTACTATCACAATTGGAGCTTGGAGTGCCAATCTCTGTCTCTTTCTTTCATCTGCCAGTTGATAAGTAAAGATGATCTCTCCCTGTCCATTTTTTTCCTTGTCATTAGGAACAGAAAGTGAAAAGTTCTAAATTCTCAGTCGTGGTCAGTGAATGCTGAGCAAGGGCCTAAGGTGGGTCTCCAAGGCTCTTGCATCTTCTTGAAAGATGGTGCAATCCTTTGGGGAGTGCAGTAAGAAAACCCAAGGAGGATGGTGTGTGTCCCCATTGCCTCATCTTCTAGGCCCTCCATCATTCCTCCACTTCTCATGGTTTTCTTTCTTTTTTTAAAGCATTGTTGGGAATAATTGGTGAATAAGGATGAGTAATGATGATGTCATCTCTAGGATTATGAACTAGCCAAATATTTTAAGATAGAGGAAAGATAAGGTCACTCAGATCCCAAAATGAATTTCATTTTCTGCAAGGATCCAATGGACCTGTATGGTAATGAAAGAACTAAATACGTTGTATTCTATTTTTATAAATAAGTATATAATTATCTTTGGTTTTTGGAAGGCCTCCAAGAAAGGATAAAAGTCGTGAGATAATATTGAAACTATTTTTAAAAACCTCAAAAGCTACAAACTTGAATGTGAAGGAGGCATGTAGGGACCTCCCCCAACCCCCCTCGTCCCCAGGGACCCACATTGGCTGGGAGCCTTTCCACCTCTGACAGAAGGGACAAGATGAAGCAATTGGTTTAGTGCAGGAGCCCGTGAGAGATGAGACTGGAGAAAAGGCCTCTGGAGTCTAGTAACTCCACAGGAGCCCGGCCCTTCCTTGCTTTGCCTGAGTATCAAAGCAGTGAAGAAACTCGTGTTGTCTCTTCCCTCTCAGCCCTCTCTCCTGTCTTCCCTTGGCCAAACTGAACAAGCCAGGAGGCACCTTCCAGGGCGTCCCAGGGCAGGAAGCTCAGGGGGAGGACCTGGGAAGCCGATGTGTACAAAAGTGCCTATGCACGCTTCCTCTGGCTTATATTACATGTGCGGTATCTTGGGCAGTTTTCTATATTATACATGGGAGCACACCTCATTGTTTTAAATTGCTCTGATGGATTAAGCGGCGATGAACTCCACCAGGGAAGTCCCTGCAAAAGGGGTGGACATACATCTGAGCCTTGCGGGGTGTAAGCACGTGGCTTTGTGTAAGGCAGACCCAGCAGTCCCAGTGTAATGAGCTGAATGAAGGAGAAGGGGTGAGGAAGGTGGGCCATGATAGGGTTTAACTGGGCAAAGGGAGTAACTGGAGAAGTGAGGTGAGCCCAGGTTGCAGAAGAATTGATCTGCCTCTTCAAAATGGTTAGATTTTATCAGGAAAGGCTCATTATCTAAGAGCTTCCCTTGGTGGCTGGCACACAATAGTATTCAGTAGATACTTCTATTAAACTGGCTGAGGGAGAGAATTAATCCACCAATTCTGCATGTGCTTTGTTTACTTCTAGATATTTATTTAAGTGTAAATTAACAGTACAGCAATTTGGAGATCCGAGGCAATTACCTAGATAATTTTAGGACAGGCAAGCTGCTATTTAGGAAACAGCTCTGTTAGGTCTAAATGAGATATAGAAAGAGGATTCAGTTAGGTGGTTGTTCAAGTACCTTTGTCCCTCTAGACAAAGGCTAACCTCATACTGCCATGTGGCATACTCTATCTTTTTGTTCAGAAGGATAGTTAGTCTTTGAAAGATCAGCTGGATTTACAAGTGTAGTTCAATGTGTCTTCCTATAGAAGTGTTATATGATTTTTCACACTCATGGAAGTTATGTCCACAGTGCTAATTCAATGCTTCAGTAATTATGCTTTTCTTTAGGTAAGTCTCTAGTGTTACCTTCTTTTAGCTTTGACCTCATCCGTAACAAAAGAATGGTTATGAAACAGTGAAACTCGAGGGGCTCCCATGACAGGAAGAATTTCTTCTGCCTTTTTGTCAATGACGTTTTCCTTCTATTCATACAAACCGTAGAGGAAAAATTATGCTTCAATCTACAGTTTTCATTATGCATGAGAAACCTCTAAATATCCCGTTCGGAATGCCATAATTCCACATCGGCAGCTTGTCACCTGGCAGATGTAAACATGGAATTATTTGGTCATTATTGCATAGTTATATCAAAATGCCAACGGTGGGGGGGAGGGGTGACATCCAATATTCACCCAGGGTTTAGACAAGACATTTTTGTTTGCTGTGGAAGCATTAATAATGTGATCACCGAAGAGCCTTTTCCAGCAACGCTCTCAGACGACCAGTAAGAGATCATTCTTCCCTTGTGGACATGCTTTCCGTCACATGCCCCCCGCTGGCTGATGAAAGCGTGACACATGGTCCAGGGCAGGCCGTCTGTCTGGGCAGGGAGAGCCATTCAGGCTCAAGACAAGTTGTTCCAAAGCTCGGCAATTGAAGTCTGTATTGACCATCTTGAAAGACTGCAGATGGATGACCGCTGTGTCCTGCTAGCTACCTGAATGTTGTCTCTCCTGGCCCAGTTTTTAAACCAGGCATTAGCATTTTTTTTTTTTTTTTTTTGCATGTGGTGTGTGGGCTTAAACCTATATATTCAGAATCAACTCCTGACAGTGAAAGTGTCATTCTTTGTCTTTTGGGGGAACACTAGTTCTTTAAAACTGCATTGCTCACTCTTGTCTTTAGCTCTGTGTACTCCTGGGGGCGCTGGACCAGGAGGAATGGCAGAAGGGAGAGGTAGGAGCTGGTCTGACAATATTATGGGCTGTCAGTGTCTCTCTCAGCCAGCTACAAACTCTGTGTGGCTTCAGGAGATGAGATACAGCACGTCCTTGCACGTTGCTGTCTCTGACAGTGCATGTCCTCTTGCCTTGTGCAAGAGGACTAATGTGGGTTGGACCTTTCTTACCTGTCTCCCTCCTGATTTGCATATCCTTCTGATTACGTAGCCAAATATGGCCATGTGAGCAGGACTCTGGTGGTGTAATCGCCCCATTCACAGATGTGCCCAGAGATTGTGGGTGTGGCCAGGGAGGGTGGGCCAGTGGACCTGCTGGGTGGGTTTCTCTTGGCTGAGATATTCAGTCTTGACTCCCTAACTCCTTCCCTTCACCACTGCCAAACTGATTCTGCGGGTTCCACAAGGGGCTTGTAGGAAGATGCAGGCTCTGAGCCTTTCAACCACCACTGCCCCCCAACCCCCGCCCCCTCCCCCTGGAGAGCCCTGTTTGGAGCTTATGTTTAATAGGAGGAACAGATGGGTTTATTCTCTTCCACTCCTCTTCCCAGTCTTTTCAAGGGCAAACTTAGGGGCCTCAGGCACATCTTAGGAGGATGGGAGGGAAGGGAGTGGTAGCCTGGCCTGCGTCCATGCCTTCTTCCTACCAGCAGCTGCATAGCCACCAGAGACATCAGTAGGGGGGGAGGGGGTCACCACCGCTCTCTCACTCCATGCTTCCTGGCCTTTGGTTTACACTCACAGGACTGACTTCATTTCCATTGTCTGAAAGTGCCTGTTTCCCCTTCCGGCCAGGGAACATTGCTAACTTAAGGGTTTTGTCTTATTTTACCATTGTGTCTACAGCCCCAGCACACTGACCATCTTCAACTATTTGCAGGACACATGGTCTTTGGGAAGAATAAAAAACTAGGTACACAGTAAAATATGTTTTTTTTATTGGTGGAACGGATACACATGTACTCTGGATGAAATCTAAGCAGCCAAAATCCAATAAAAGAAAGAATTTATTAGGTATAAATCCTGGAAGAAAGAAGAGACACCTCAGTTTTCTTTCTTTTCTTTTTTTTATTTTTCCTTCTAGAAAAAAATGACAAAAATACAGGCGAGGCAATAAATAGGCCAGGAAAGCTTGAATCCGGTAGCTGGAGGAGGTCTGCCCGCCCTTCAGGAGACAAAAGACTGTTTTGATCATCTGTTTTCCCCCCCGCAATGTAGAGAGCTGAGCAAGAGGACATGGGAAGATTATAGAGCAGGAGAGGAGCGTAAGGAAGGATTTCTCAGAGAGCTTCCAGAAGAAACAGATAAGGTAGCCAATCAATTTCCGAAGGACAGAATTGGACCAAATAACAGTTGGATTAATAATTATTCACTTTTTTGCTCAAGCCCTTGAATTCTGCGACGGTTTGCTCTGAGAGTTCCACACAGCACAGATGGAGGAGGGTAATTCGTGATCAGTGCATAGAGGAACACGTACTGAGCCCTTGCAATGCGCCAGGCACTGGGCCCAGGGCTTTAAAAACATCAGCTTCGTTAACCTGCTCCTCACAGTAGCCACTGAAGTGTGAGCTCTCACTCTTAGCCCATTTTACAGATGAGGTAGGTGAGGAGTCCCAAGATTAAATCTCTTGCACAAGGTCTCACTGTCTGTGGATTGTGGTGGGCATGCTACAGGATTCTGACCAGGCAGCATGGCCATTGGAGTAAAGAAGGAAATAAAAGCTTGCCGCACATGGTTTGATACAGTTGGGTTTACATCAACCTGTCTACCTACGTGTAGCTGCTAAATGTATTCAGTCGAAGTGACTCGCTCCTTACCCACTAAATTAGTGAAATGAGCACTACGTAGCTTCATCATCAAAATCTTTCATCAGCGTGCCCACTGGTAGCAGAGCCAAACTTCTCTTCTCTCTTGCCCAAGATCAAGTATCTACTAGCCCATTTGATTCCGTCTTTAGATGATTTGAAGGCAGGCACAATTTCTATTGGTGTTTCATCTGAGTAGGCTGACCGGGTCCCATTTAAAATGGGACAGAAAACAGCGGTACTATCCCATTTCCAAGGGTATGTCTGGGTAGCCTACTGACACCTTGAATTTAGCCCAGTGAGACTACACATCCAGATACAGCACGATTCATGGAGTTGTTATGAAACCCAGATGCCCCGGGGGGGGGGGGGGGGGGGGGGGGGGGGGGGCGGGGGCCACTCCTTTCCCCCCGGGAAAGCTATGTGACTTGTTCTAATGGTCCATGGTCTCTGAAATTCCAGTGCACGCACCAGGGACCTGCCAGTCCCGCGAGGGCTTGCTTCTGCAGATCACCTCTATCACCTTGGCAGTGTGAGCTCTCTGTGTGTTGTACCACTGCCTAGTGAGTCCTCCTTGTCTCCTCGTACTAAGCTGTAGGAGTTTCTGGAAGAGATGAAGTTACAGAGGAGGCTCACCCCCCACCCCTCTCCGCCAACATTCTCTCCTGCTCCTCCTCCACTCTAGGGAACATAACCATTGTCTCCATATTACATTCTACACGGGTAGTAGCCAGTAGGAAACTGCTGGAGTCGCATTGTTTGGGTTGAGGAAGTGATTTTCCACTTAGCAGCTGTGTGGCTTTGGGAAAGTGTCTTTACCTCTTGGTGGTCTCAGTTTTCTCTGTGTCATATGAAGATAATGGCTTCTCCCTCTGAGGAAAGATGAATGATCTTGCATATACAGTGAAGAGCGGTGTCTGTCCCATATCAAATACTTTGTAAGTGTTAGTTATTCTTATCATTAGCAAATATGGGAGTATATTCTATACCTTGAGTGTGTCCTTAGGTCAGGGATTCCCAACCCTGTGCCCGCGGATGCCATGGCGCCCGCAGCCCGATGTGTGTGCCCGCCATTATTTGACGGCATCAGAAGTTTTTCATAAACACTAAGTAAAACTATAATTTATTTTTATACATTTGTTAGAATTTTAAAATATTGTTTGAGTATCTACACAGGTTTATTATATTCGTTGGTATGTTTGCGATATCGTATGTATAAGTTTTTCCCTGGCTTTCGCCTTTGTACATGTCGCATCTTGTTTGGCTGCTGCACTCTTTAAACTCTCCTCCACCCAACCGGGAGACGCCAAGTTGCCATTGTGATTGCGGTTGCTGGACTGATCGGGTCGTGACGGTTAGCTAGGATCACAGTGTTTTGACATATTCGATTTTAAATGAACTAAAAGCGAGGTAGGTAATCTATTATTACGGTGGCAATTTGATATGATATTGTAGTTCTATAACTATTTTTATTTTTATTTTTTTAGTCCTAAAATGAGTGGACCAAATAAGAGAAAACG
>PVKE010011919.1:0-39301 GCA_004027555.1 Craseonycteris thonglongyai | reverse complement strand
GGGTAGTCTTATACAGCGAATATAGGCCTAAACCTATGTTTTAACTGTAAAATTAGGGGGTCGTCTTATACACCTGGTCGTCTTATACGCCGGAAAATACGGTAAGCCAAAAATCTTTGTCACACTGTAGAAAGAATTATCTATTCTGAGAGGCTTATCTTTATTATTCAAAACTGTGCTGGGAAGAACCAGGTGTCCCTGGGAAATATGAGAACTGATGATATTTTTAAAATAAGAATTCCTCCCTTAAGACTTAGGTCTGATTTTCTCATGTTTTCTTTTTGGTAACAATATGAACTAAGTCCCATTGCACCTGGTCATCACATAACCTCCAGTATAGAATTACTGGTTTTTCATGAGCTTCAGGTCCCTGCCATTATGTAAGCCGAGTATCATAACAGAAATCACACATAATGGACTTGAGTTTCCATGTATGCCTCTTGGTTGTTTCTTTAATATATTTTTTGCTAAATATGAGACCGTTAATGCTGTGACCAAGGATGAAGGATGATTATGCTAATAGTAATAGATAAAGTGATTTCCCTAACACAACAGAGTAATTACCTTTAGGGAATAAGGGAAGAAATTACCCAGAAAATTAACCCATTAGTATAAAATTGTGGTCTCCTAATCCATTGGTTCTCAGTTTAAAAGGTGCAGCAGACTCTACTATGCAATTTAAATGTGTGTGTGTGTGTGTGTGTGTGTGAGAGAGAGAGAGAGAGAGAGAGAGAGAGAGAGAGAGAGAGAGAGAGAGAGAGAGAGATGTCTGAGTCACACTCTGGACCTACCGAATCAAAATCTTTACCTTGAGGGGAGCAAGTATAAATTTTGAAAAAGTTCCCAAGAATTATTCTAAATTCAGGTTTTTCACATTGTTTCTTCTTGCCAATTAAAAAGAAAAACAAAACAAAAACAGAATGTAATTCTACAGAACTGCATAATAATTTAACAATCAAAAATAATAATAATGTCAACTCACAATGTCATAACAGAGCCTGTTAAGAATGAACATTTTTCCTGAAAGTTTTCTTGGTCTTTTGGTGACTCAGTGACATAGCCTTAGGTGTCACATGGAAACAGATAATTTGCAAAGTGACATCATAATAGGGTCTGAGGTTCTCACAATGGAGGCATAACCCCTGTTCATAAAGAGAACTGAGCCTCTGAGAAGTTGGTAGGAAACTCCTGACTGAAAAAACTTCAGTGGATGACTTACATTGTTCCTTATGGAAAAGATGAAAACTTTCTTTGTGGCCATCTTGTCTATTGGCTATTTCTCATGTAAGGATTTGTTAAAGAACATTGGGGAGGGAGTAAACATTTGATCTTCCAAGGGAAGTAACAAACCAATGATAACTATTTTCTAGATGTAGGGAATTTTGAAAATTGAAGATTTTCTCAGAGATACAGCATTCACTACCTTAACTACAACAAATATCAGTAGTTGAATCCATTTTTTAATATTCCAAGAACTCTGCCATAGACAGGTTCAGACTCAAGATATTTTAAGGGATTATGTATGAGAGGTATAGTCAATATTTGCCAAATAACTTGGTCTTTTGAATTGATAATCAATTTCATCTCTCTTTCCTCTTTTTCCTAATACTTTCCCGCCATACCTCCCAGACACACCGGTATTTCATGTGTGTGTACACACACTCAAATGTCTTCTACATAAAGCAGTGTCAGTTTTACATGGCACAACCAGGTGTCATCAAATTTCAAAGAGCTCAGCACTTCCTCATTAACTCCTGCAAAATGACACCCACAAGGAAGCCTGTGATGTGAAAGTAAATCCACTGGCATCATGGCTCAGATAGAGGGAGAGGTAAGCGGAGGCTCAGCTGCAGCAGCTTAAAGAATCCAAGGCTGTGAAACAACATAAACCATGAAGGTCCTAGGAACCGTTAATAGTTTGGGTAGGCAGTTGTTGACACAGAGGTCTCAAACAAAGAATTAGGCTTCCTTAGAGGGAGATACAGTCTGGGAAAGGAGTATATTCAAGACAGGCAGTCATCAGAAATGAAGGCAGGTATCTAGGATTTCATCAGCAAGCAGCCAGGATGACTATCAAGAATTAGACATTTCTCCAAAACGGGTCTACAGACAATGAGCAGCCCAACCGTAGATGATATGCAGAGTCCCGGAGGGCAAAGCTTGGGTTTAAATCTCTTCTGCCTCCTTGGAACTGGCTAAAGTTGAATTTTCAAATAGGACATTCAGTGTGCCAGACACGAGGAGAGGAAGGAAACTACTTGGGAACCAGATATATCCAGATAAACCTTGTGTGAAAGAGCCACATATTTTTTTATGTTGTTGGTTATTAATTTATGTGACTACTTCATGGGCTAATTAACTGTTCACATCTCAATGCTACATTGTTTTTATTTGAGCATTTCTTCTAAACATTTTTGTTTCAGATATTTTGGGTGAACTTTCAGGAAAGGTAAGTTTGCTACTTCTTGCATAAGAACGATTTGTCCAGCCTTAGGCTTATAGTTTTCTGTTAGGTTGAACCATATTAAACCACATACAACTGTTAATATTAGACCATTTTTGATCTCCATATGACAATTTATATTGTTGAATCTGAACATTTCTATCTAAATAGATTCTGTGGAACACCAGGACTCATCCTATTTTCTTACTGCCCTTTCATCTGCTTATATGCACATTGGCAATTGAAGCTCCTCATTAAAAAATTTTTCTTTTTCTCCCTCCAAATCTGTTGCTTTTGCCCATTTTCAAGGTCTTCTCACTTCTCACCCATGTTATTGCAATAGCCATCTACCAGTTTCCTTGCATTTAGTCTGATCCATGGGTTAGCAAACTATGGCCACCTGCTTTTGAAAAGAATAACAGTTTCTTGGAAGATAGACATGCTTGTTCGTTATCTATTGTCTCTGGCTGCTTTCGGGCTACAATAGTAGATTGAGTAGTTGCGGCGGAGACCATATGGTGTAAAATTCATAAAATATTTATTACCTGGCTCTAAACAGAAGTTTGTCAATCTCTGTACTAATTTCCTTCACAACCACAAAAATGGGTCTTCTAAAATGGGAATTTGATGGAGACATGTAGCTTCTTAAAACAGAGACATCTGGTACCCTCAGGATCAAGTCTTTGCATGCCATACCCTCCTTAACCTAGCCCTTTCTCCCTAAAAGGAGAACTCCCTTTCTTTCACCTTAGTTTCTAGTTAACCTATTTGGAGGTTCATGCTATTCTGGTTTTGCGTTTATGTATATAATTCCCTCTAACTAAATTATACTTCTTTCTATACTCATATTCAATTCTGGAAGTCATTTTCATCTTTTACAAATCAATTTTTTGATAAAGTTTTCCTGAGCAAACCAGGAGGATTTAATCATTAAAAGAGATGAGATATAAAACAGTGTTTTCCAAAGAGTGGTTTGATTACCTTCTAATAATTTTTGTGACAATTTTAGTTAATATGCTAATGAATCTTTTATTGCAATAATTATAAATTTTCTTTAATGTGTCTTAGAAAATATATAATTATATCTTCAGATACAAGGTATTATGAGTATTCATGCTTAGGACAAATCTAAGGTGAGTTAGTCAAGTTTAAAAAGGCAGCAAATTCAACAGAAATATTTTAAAGAAAAATGGCATATGAATTTGGAATAAATCATGAACAAAGAGACAAAGCTTGGGAAGGTTGCTGTAAGTAATAGAAACCACTGAAGTTTTTTGGACAGGTGGATCTAGGGATATACTGTGATCTAAACCAATGGAGTAGAAATTGTGGCAGCTCATTCCTAATCTGCTCATGACATGATGCTTTGGAGCTTTTCAAACCCCACTTCTGCCTGTGGACAAATTATTCTGTCACTCAAGGTCCTCTAAGTCTACCTTATGCCAGCTCTGGCAATATTGAAGAAAGCAAAATTAAATGGAGAGATGTTGAGAAACTCTGAATCTGGTAGGTTCTTCCCTTACTATTACCTCCTCCTAATCCCCAGAAGACGGAACTATATAATATACAGCCCACGCTAAAGTGGGACCACATAGAGTGACCCAACCCAGGCACCATGGGAAAGGGTGTGGATTGTTGATGAACTAAAAGGATTCCCAAGCCACTGGTTGTGGTCATTCTCACACAGTGGTTTATAGTCATTTTTGTCACTTCCAGGAATGCTTGGCTTCCCTTCTAACAGATTACAGATATACTAATATATAACTCAGTCAAGGATCCAGGCCATATAGCCTCAGCTGCTTTTCAAAGTGGAAATTCCAAATAGTCTGGCTGCCAAATTTAAGGCAGATATGGAAGTTTTGATGCTTGAAGTTTAAAAAGAAAACAACATATTTTTTCATTAGCCCTCTCTGTACAACATAAAACTTCCAAGCATTCGAAATAGAAGCCATTAAGAGATCATTGTAGGATGGAGAGTTTGACCTGTAAGTTTTATTGTAGGATGTTTCATGCAGTTTTTATCAAAGGAATTCTAGCCAAATGCGACACATATGCTCCATCAGAGCCAGCCCGGTGTGTGCCACCAATAATGTCACGTACTCAAATTCCTGTGTGTACTGCTTCGCTAACATGTAAGTGGAAACATCAAACCTAAAACAGAACTTCCTTTTGAGAATACAATGTATAGCTAACTGACAACGCTGCCCTATATTGTGGAAACTGTGTGTAACCTCAGGTGTCATTTTGTAAATGAAAAACACTGTCACTGGGCTTTCAGGTCACTGGCCAAACCCAAGGTGAGTGAAGATATAGCAGGAACTAGACGATTGAGATTCCAAGCTCTCTCCTCCAGCTCCCACAGAAAAGCCTCCTTTTACTTGTTTTGAACATTAAATTTCAATATAAGATTTTAGGTAAAAAATGTTTTGTTCCCCAAATGTTCGAAAATCCTAGCTATCCAAAAAAACCCCCTTTCCAAGATAAGACTAAAGCAATAAATCTCAGTCAGAAGATCTTGGGTTGAGTCCTGCCCTGTGGTTAAATGGTATTGAGAAATTCCTGCAACCCTCAAGTTCTTAGCTACAAATCTGACGTTGTATTTGCTGCTTCACTTGCTAAATATGCTCTGACCACAATGACTCTTCTTCCCTGACATTGTCAAACATAACAAGAGCTCTTTCCTTCAGGACCTTTGGGTGAACTCTCCTCTCCTACAAGGATGTATTTCCCCACATTGTTCACAGAGCTAGTTCTTCCTCATCATTTTGGTGCTAGCCTAAATACTTCTTTCTTATAGTCACCTTCCCTGACCATACTACCTCAAACAGATTTAGCTCTGCTATTTTCCATAGTAATATGCTTCTATTTCTTCTATAAGTATTACCATAACTCCCAGATACCTTATTTTCTGTTTATTTTTGGCCTATCACCAAACAGAAGCCCCATAGAGTCAAAAGGCAGGTTTGTGATGTATGCCTAGCATTTAACACTGTGTCTGGCATCAAATACACATCATACACCTTCATACGTAGCCCCTAATTCTCCTTCCTAGGAGTGAAATTTCCCAAATAATTCTTAGCATCTCCAATGACAACGATAGGACTGGAGGAAAGTAAGAGTTTTCTCAAATAAAACCTGCTCCTTTTCCCATGGTAGGACTGCCAGCTAATATCCTCATCCATGCCACCCCCTGATATTTAGTACACCTATGTCCTACTGCCAATCTTTGTTTTGTCCCAGGCCCATTGACAAATTTATTCTGGCTTCTCATGCCCAGACATTTCAGAGAGAGTTCACACATCAGAAGTACCTGAGTCCCTAACTCACACTTATCTCCTCTGGCCCGCCAGCAGTTGCTGTCTTCTCAGATTATCAAGGTGTAAGGAATCCTGGCCCCAGCCCGTGCGGAACCATATGCTGAACTGGGAGCTCGCCCAGTTCAGTTCTCTCTCTGTCTCTGTCTCTGAATCTCTCTCTCTCTCTGTCAAAAATAAAAATAAATTAAAAAAATATATGGGAAGCCGGGTTGGCTCAGTGGGTTAGGCGCTCACTTTGCAGCCCCGGGGACCGAGGATCGAATCCCGACCCTGGCCCGTGTGGACCCATGTGCTGAACTGGGGAGTTCCCCCAGTTCAGTTCTCTCTCTGTCTCTGTATCTCTCTCTTTCTCTCTCTCTCTCTGTCAAAAACAATAAAAAAAAATTTCATCTAACTGGGAAAACTAAATAAATAGTAAGAACATATTTAAAAAAAAAAAAAAAAAAAAAGGTGTAAGGCATTTACACTAACTGGGCGTGTGCCTCCTCCATACTTAAGGCTCCAGTTTCCATTATGCTGGCTACCGGTACTTCCTTTCCACATCCAGGGGCAGTCGGAAGGCTGATCTGCTTGAGCACACCTAAAACCTCTGGCTGAGCATTTTGTTTAAAATCTCATTCTTTTTAAGCCATGTGTGGTTTAAATTTTTTTTTTAAAAGACCACTAGATATTACACATTAAGTTTTCAAAAAATAATCATGACACAACATTAAGTTAAAAAAAATATAAGGACATAAAATGATGTGTAACAGTATGATTAGACTTTTGAAAAAAATAGTTTTACTACATATACACAGAAATATAAACTATTAAGAAGCATGCATAATGGAGATTTTTAAAAATTTATGAATAGACCCGACTTTAGTGCTTGGTGCTACCTAGGAATGATCTCATTTAATATTCAAAGCAACTATGAAGTTGGTATTGGTATTAATATTTTATAGATGATGAAACTGAAGCTTAAGGGAAGCCAGGATGGCTCAGCAAGTTAAGTGCTTACTTTGCAACCCTGGGGACTGAGGATCGAATTCCAGCCCCGGCCTTTGTGGACCCATATGCTGAACTGGGGAGTGCCTCCCATGCAGGAGGCCTCCAACCCAGTTCCTGCCCTGCATGGTCCCTGCCCACCTGTGTGGAAAGAAACCATGTCGAAAACTGATGACATACAACTATGGAGACTGCTTGGGCACTCTCCCTTCTCTCTGTCTCTCTCTGTTTCTCTCTCTGTCAAAAACAATAAAGTAAATCTTTAAATGTTAACTTAAAAAAAATGAAACTGAAGCTTAGAGAAACTTAGGGACTTATTTAAGATATCATAGCTCGAGAAGAGAGAAACCAAGAACCAGATCCTAAAATCTGACATCCAGAGCTCTCAAGCTTAACTTGGTATTATCTCATGATGAGAATTTTATATTTGTCCAGAGTTTTAGAATTTTTCAAAACAATTTCTCATATTAATCCATTTGTCCCATGAACTTTCAATGAATGCTTAGTAAGTTTCAGACACTGTGCTACATTCAGGGAAAAATAAGAAGAATAAGATACTATTACTGCAGTCTATTACTATTTTTAAAAATGTGATTATAAGCTTGCTATCACCTAGAAAAGTACTTTCCCTCCAGGGCTCCTAGGAGACCCATCCCAATGCTGCATGGTAGACAGGATGAGATCATTTGTTTTTACACATAGGAAAAAAAGACTCCAAAGTTAGCTGTTCTGCCCAATGTCAAGAAGGAAGTATTCACAGGTGAACAATGCTTTTATCACTTCACAGTAGCTCCTATGTGGCTATCATTTTTTTTTAATGGACTCCTTTTTCTGTGAAAAATGCAACAGCAAAAGTCTATTGACTATAATTTAACACAAAATGTAGTAGTGATTGGCTTGCTGCTGTTGTTGCATTTTCACTTAAGTTTTCCACACTGCTATATTTATCTTGTTCTTGATCATTTTGCTCTTGGCTGCCAACAAGTTCTTCCTGTTTGTAGTTCATAAAGCACTTTCAAGGTGAGTCTCAGTAGGAACCCACCATTTATGATCATTTTACAGATAAGGTAATGTCTGATTCATAAAAGTGAAAAAATTTTTTTGATGTTCCACAATATATCATTATCCCCCTCCTCCCCTTAATAACATACACATTTGATAAAATTCTAATAATGTTTCATCATGATCATAAAGTAGCGGGGTCTCTGAAGGTGTAGGGATTAGCAAGGGAAGAGGCAAATCTCTGTAACTATGAAATTTTTAAATTGAAGCCTCTTTTTCCCTTAAAATACTTACTATAGCACAACTAGGATAGGAGGGAAAAAGATTATATTTCATACCAATCTTCTCTAAATATTTATGTCAAATTCTCTTAGAGCTTTGAAATTCGCTCTTCGAATTCAATACGATGGAAAATGCAAAAAGTTTCAGAAGGTGCCATGATTTTTCTTCGTTCGTCATGAGTGAACCCATTTGAATTAAGCATCGTCTTCAAAATGTGGAACTCCTTATGATGCCTAATTAAAAAAAAAGTCAATAAATTTTATGTATGGAAAGCTCCTCTTTAATTCAAGGTATATTTAATGAGATGGGCCACAATTGTGTTTGTTTCTAGAAGTACAGAGCTGAACAGGAACTGACCCCTGACTTTGAATAACTCACAGTTTGATGGGCTAATTAGACAATTCATTTATTTATTCACAATTGGTCTTTGAGGACTCAGGAGACGGATACTCAGCTACACTCTGGGTCCTCAATGGTAATTAAAACGGGTTTGGACCCTTGTATTTTATAATCCACAGAGGGAGAAAGAAAACAAATGATTATTAAACAATATGGTAAAATGTGACAAAGAGAAAACTGATGGCATTCAGGAGCTGACCTTGACATTGCTACAGGTGGGCCTCTTGCTCACAGCTAAGCCTTCAAGTTCTCCTATTTAACATAATTTCACAGAACATTAACATCTGACAAAACCGCTCTTTAACCAAAGACAATACCACTCCCAAAGCATGTAGAACACAGGCAAAACATGAACATTATTCTAGCTACAGTATATCAAACATCCCCAATCTAGACTAATATGAGTGGATGCTTCTTTACCAATTATAGCTCTAGCCTTTGGCTACTTTTCCCTCCTTCGAAATAAGACCTTTTAGATACCAAATGACAGCATTAGTTCTGATTCTTGAGGGTATCCAATCCAGAGTGAAACCGGTCTTCCCTAAATGTTTCCTAAATTAACCTAACAATCCTCAGTCCTACATCCTTTCTAACATCTTTTTTTCTGAAATGCCCTATGGCTTCTTCCCATGTGTATGTTCTCTCTCCTGGCAATGAATGACAAATCAAACTTGTTCAACCAAAGTATTTTTGGTGGTCTTTGACTAGAGGGCACTGACAAACATAAATCTTGAAAGTGGCTACAATATCATGCCTGTTGCTCAGACTTCTTTCTCATTTCTCTATGGACATAGAGAGAGTGATACTTGAATTCTTAAATTAGCGATCAGGAATATTTTATTGATTTCTTTATTCATTCATTGACTCATATGCTACCTTGTTCCAAAAATAACTTAAGGTGGCTGATATGATTTAACATTTAGAGGTACAGAATGTGGGGAACTCTCTGAGAACTGTCATAGTCTGACCAAAGAAACACCTAAAGACAATGGAGCCCTATGGTGGGAGGAGGGTACTCTATATGACATTAATGTTTAACAGGATAGTCCTTCCCCCACAGCTGAGGCTCCCTCTACCCTTTCCTCAACCAGGGATGATGACATGTTGATTACCTGCTATGAGGTCCTACCTGACTCCCTGTCCCCATAGGAGACTCTTCCTTTGCTGGAGACTCCTCATTTCCATCTGTATTCTCAATCCTGATCCCCTCCTGATGACAAAATCAGTATGGTCTCTGGATCTAAAGACAAAACAAAACAAAATAACACAAAACAAACAAACACAAAAACAAAAACCTTATCCACCCCCCCCACCACACCCCCCACACACACTTTAGGCTTAAAGAATTTTAGAAGTTCTAGTTCAGATTATCAGGTAAATCTATGTCAAGTCACTCTTGCTCAAACCTAATGGTTTTCAAATAGATGAGTACTATTCTCACAAGAGGCATTTGTGGGGATTTGATCTTTGCTTGTCACAATGACTGGAATGGTACTACTAGCATTCAGTGGACCAAGGCCCCACAATGCACTGCGCAGTTCTACACAGTGAATACTGACCCAGGGACTCCTTGATAAACAGATCACTCATAGATAAGAAGTATCACATTCAACCCTCCTGCTTCACCCCATGTCCATACCGGATATCAGTAATCAATGATAGGATGTACACTCCACTGAACTGGATGTGGCTTCAAAGTCTTTCTCAACATAGCAATCCAGGCATGCCTTGGAAATCAGGATTTGGTATGGAAGACAAAATATATTTGCCATCCCTGCCTTTATTTTTTTCTTTTTAAGACTAAGGAAGGAAGCATCATGGTTCTTGAAATCAAGTCTTCGCTTGGCACCTTTGTCCTATTCCATTTTCTATTCCTGTGGCCATGCCTTGGTTATCTGACTGCTCTCCAAACCTTCTAAGTCAAGGGCTCTTGCAGGAATATGAACTTTGTGGCTGGGACCCTGCACCGTCCCCAAGAGGCCTCTCTGACAGTAAATGCCTGCCTGTCAGCCTCTGAACAACTGCCGTGAGTGAGCTGCGCCCTCTAGTGGGAAACCCACATGTAGTATATTGATCTTGAAGAATAACACTAAAGATAATCCCCAATTCAAAGTGACTAAAGAAAAGAAAAAAAAGAGTGAGGAGGGTATTTCCGTGGCTCCTGTACCTGAAAAATCCAGAGGAATCTGTGCATTGAAGCATGGCTAGATCCATAGTCTCAAAAAATGCTGCCAGAAAAATTTCTCTCCATTTTTTTTGGATCCATCCATGTTTTCCTTGCTGTTGTCTTCATTCTCAGATATGCTTTGACCACCTCACCCCACTCCCGACGCGCTGGTAGACCCTGGCAGTTGTAGAGTTACAATTTCAGTAGAAGAGAGCTTTCCTTTGAAAAACATCTAATAAAAGCTTTAAGGCTTATTAGACTCATTGGGATAAGATTCCTGAATCATTCCTTATGGCTACAAGAATACTTAACACTCATTGAAATAGACTGCGTTACAGGGCCCTGCAGGAGCCAGGGGTGAGGCAGTCCCTACTATATGAACTATATGGGGATAAATAATGGAATATTGAGACACTATTTTCAGGAGAAATGAATGCAAGCCAAGCATAAACAAAGATGCTCTGGCACTATCTCTTCCAGATGCCATGTTTCCCTCCTCTGAGTCTGAGGTTGTCCTCAGATCTGCCCAAAGCTCAATCTCCTGCTATTTTTTCTGCCTTTACTAGTTTATTATTCTCAGCCTATTTGCATCATGATAAATTATGATGAGCCAAGGGCTGAAACACTTTATTATCTTGTAGACTGCAAGAAAATATCACCCAGAGGTCTAAGCCTCCCAGAAAACTCACTTTCATAACAATACACAAGGATTTGACTTTTCATCCTCAAACTAGGGGAAATCCTCCCAATTTCAGAGGACCCCAGGACTTTACATTCTCAGGGTTACTACTTGCTCCATATACTTAATTTTTCAAGTTCTTCATCAGCCCCACATTTCACCTTCTGATTCTGATGCCTCATACTCTACCATTTTGGTGCATGTTAGACCTTCCCCATCTTTCTTCATTCCTCAAGCACTTTCAAGGCTATTTGGGGGTAACAAATGTTTTTTGAAAGTTTGGGACAAAAGAGGAATAATGCTTAACACAGCATAAGAGCTACATCAGAATTCTTTTGGTTAAGAGTGATGAAAATTCAACTGAAACTTAGCTTAGGGCAAGCAAGAAATGTGTGGGTTCATGCAATTGGGAGGAGCCAGGGTGGGTCTTAATTCAAGCACATCAATCTCCACAGACTTAAGCAACATGAGTGTTACTCTTTGTCTCTTCTCTCTGCTAGTCATGAGTTTCATTAAAGGCTGTCATCTTTGCCCATACGGACTCCATCTACATGATAAGATAATAGCTGTTACCACCTCAGTCATGTGTCCTTATAGCTCACGAGCCAAAGGAAAAGGGTTGCAGGTGGGAAGAGAATCCTGGGGACCAACCACCCATCCAAACAATATGCAACTTGGATCCCCAGATATGGATGTGGAACAACATCCCATATCTGGGGACTGCAGATCTCTTTTTAGGTGATGGTTTCATAACCCCCAAAAGATTAAATTTAAGCATAGAAATGAGGATTAAATCACAAATATATTATTTTGTGTTAAGAAAGTCTATATAATAGTCATTTAAAATATTTGTCAGAAGATGCCAGGGTGGCTCAGTGGTTTAAGCACTCGCTTTGCAGTCGTGGGGTCAGGGGATTGAGTCCTAGTCCTGGCCCAAACCCATGAAAACCCATATGCTGAACTGGGGTGTGCTTCCCATGTGGGAGGCCCTGGGCCCAGTTCCCGCCCTGAGAGGCCTCACATCCATCTGTGTGGAATGAAACTATGTCAAAAACTGATGATGTACAGCTGTGGAGACTGCTCTGGGCCCTCTCCCTTGTCTTTCTCTCTCTGTCAAACAATAAAAATAAATCTTAAAAAAATAAAATAAAATATTTGTCATATTTTAAGAAAATGTAGCATATTAAAAATATGATGGATGAATCTTATGATTCCAATTTGAAATTTTTAATTGAGTATTGATTTAAACTTAACATTTTAAGTTGTAAAAAGAAGTATTTTATTAACACTAAATATTATTGACATTTTGAAAAGTTGTCATTTGCCATATTTACATTTAATTGAATAAAGTTATAACATTTGTTTATTTGACAAGCTTTTTGTTTGTTCAAAAATGGTTTTGTTTGTGAAATATAAGTGCTTAAAAGGAAAATTTGAGTATATTAGATTTGTACACTCATTCATAAATTTCTTTATTCAACAAAACTTAACTGTGTGGCAACCCCCATCTGTTTATTTTTGAGAAATTGATTCACTGGTATGGTTATTCGACTGTCTGTCTCCCCTTACCAAAATAAAAATATACATATCGACTTCTTGCAATTATTTCCTTGTACCTAGGCTAATGCCTGGCCCCAGAGCAAACAATCAGGAAATATTAAATGAATTAGTAAACCAGTTCAGGCTCAAAACACAACCAGCTTTTTAAAATCACAACTGTTTTTTCTCTGTTACTTTTAGAATTTAAGAAGGACCATCTGTTTTTGTCCCAGCATTGGTCACACATAGATGGTCCAGTTCACTAGTATCTTCCATTTCTTTCCTTATAACAATTGAATGAGGGTAATTTTTTTATTTTTTTTTATGTTTTTTGCCTAGAGAGGGGCAACTTGTTCAGTCAGCCAAGGGCAGGAGAGTCATAGGGTATATGAAGGAAAAGACGAATCCTGTGTGCAGCTGAGACATGCTCTTTGTGAAGGAAACTGAAGTGATAGGCTGCAACCATTGTATATTGGGCCTTCGATGTCTGACAAGTTACAAATGCATGCCTGAATGTTTAAAGTCAAAGCAAAAAGGAGCCATGGACATGATTCACAGGATGCTTCAGGAAGATTAATCAGATTGTCATCTGGAGAAAAAGAGTTACAAGTGTGTGCAATTTAGTAATTAGAAATATAGGTTTTGAAATTAGATTACTCAATTTCAAAGTGATTGTCTGCAATTTACTAGCTGTGTAATGTTTAGCAAAATAGTTAACCTCTCTGAACCTAAATTGCATGACATATGAAATGAGGCAAGCGATACTTTTCTCACAGATGATGATGTATTTAAAATGATTGACAAAGTGACATTGTAATTAAAATAACGCAAAAACAAAACAGATACAATAGAAATAAGAATTTGTGAGGGAGAAGCTAAAGCCAGGGTAAGGAGACAAAGAAACACAAGTAGGAACACAGAGCTGCATGGGAGAGGAAAAGTGAGTTGAAGAGGGTGTTGGCAATTATTTCAAGCGTAGCTGCTAGGAGCCTGGACTGATTGAGCACCTTCTGTGCTACTTGAGCATGCTGACATTCCGCTGTGCCAGGATCTCCCAAATTTCACTGAAGTGTTCTTTGTAGATGATATATCCCAGCATGCCTAGACGCAGAGGCTTTCCTAGTCACCTCTGCAGCTCTGGTGTCTAACATATTCTCAGGTCCCAGATGGTCTTTTAGGAAATGATGGCTGATGGTATACAGTTCTTGGCATTTCAAATTATTTTCTTTTCTAAAGAGTAGCTTCTTTACTCTCATACCTCTAGAGATCACGCTAAAAGATCTGCACTAGGTGTAGTGACAGGGAAAAACACAATAAGGCTACCCGTTAAAAAGAAAGCTTGTTGCGTTTCCTAAGTTTCAGCCTTAATCTTTTCCCTTTCTTGTAACATAACCTTGACCTTGTGCAGTATGTTCCAAATTAAAACTGAAAAGCAAAGGCTTTGTTGTTTAATGCTTGCTCAGAGCTCATATTTATAAAAGCCTCCAATGCAGGTTTTTCTTCTTTCCTTTTCCTTCTCCTTTTTGGCTAATCTACCACCTTGTGTTTGGTTTGGAAACTGCAGTTCTCTATGCATATAACTACGCACAACGTCCTTTCACAGAATTTCCTTATGTAACTTGGAAAAATTTAAGATGCATTGAAAGTAAACTTCAGAAATATCACATGCTAAGAATTGAGCACTTAAAGCTTCACCTATATTTGAGAAGGAAGGAAGAAAAAGAGGCCTCTGAACAATCAAATAATGACAGCTAACCTTTGTTTAGTTTTTGCTATGTGTCAGAGACTGGCCTAAGTGTATTACAAACATTACCCACAAAAATCAAATGAGAGCAAGGATGTGAAAAAATTGGAACCCTTGTGTTCTATTAATGATAATGTACAGCTACTGTGGAAAAATTAAAGATAGAATTGATCCAGCAATCCCACTTTCGTATATATATCCAAAAGAATGGAAAGCTGTATTTAGAAAAGATATTAGCACATTCATGTTTATTGAAGCATTATTCACAATAGTCAAGAGGTAGAAGCCATCCAAATATCTACCATTGAATGAGTGGACAAAATGTAGAATGTACATAAAATAGATTATTATCCAGCCTTAAAAGGGAAGAAAATTCTGATACATGCTACAATACGGATGACTTTTGAAGACATTATGCTAAGTGAAAGAAGCAAAATACTAAACAACAGGGGAAGCCAGGATGGCTCAGTGGGTTAAGCACTCGCTTTGCAACCCCAGGGACTGAGGGGTCGAATCCCAGCCCCAGCCTGTGCGGACCCACATGCTGAACTGGGGTGTGCCTCCCATGCAGGAGGCCCCCAGCCCAGTTCCCACCTTGCATGGCCCCCACCCACCTCTGTGGAATTAAAACATGTTGAAAACTGATGATGTCCAACTATGGAGACTGCTCAGGCCCTCCTTCTCTCTGTCTCTGTCAAAAATAATAAAAAAAATAAAATCTTTAAATACTAAAGGACAAGTATTGTATGATTTCACTTATATGACATACCTAGAGACAGAAAGTAGAATAAGGTTGTGGGGTAGAGGTGGGAGGTAGAATGGAAGTTATTGTTTAGTGTGTACAGAATTTCAGTTTGGGAAGGTGAAAAGTCTGAGAGGTTGATGGTATTGTAAATGGCATAACAATGTAAATATATTTATTGCCACCGAACTGTGCACCTAAAATGGTTAAAAAGGTAAATTTTATGTTATGTGTATTTACCACAATTAAAAAAAAATCACGTAAAGAATCATGGATATGCAGACCCAAGACCTTTTACTGGTTGGGGCTAACAGCCATCCTTTTAGATACCTGTGCTAATAAAATTTACACACATCCAAAAAATTAAAGACAACCAAATGAGGTAGTGTGGCAAATTGAAGATGGCCACAAATTCTTTGTTACACCTTTAATTAAGAAGTGTTGTCTTATTCTTTTTTTTCTCTTAACTCCGGGCTGGTTTAGTGCCTTCCTGGCCTATAGAATGTGACAGAAGCTCTGGTGCTTCCAAGGCTAGATCGTAAGTCTTGTCTCGTGGCTTCCTCCTTCCTGTACTGCTTGGAACAGCTCACTCTCTGCACTCTATGTCTGAGTGTTTCCTACCAGAACCCAACGCTTTGCTGTGAGAAACCCAGACCAGAGGGAGAGGTCTTGTGTAGGCTCTCTGATAAACAGACAGCTCTAGTGGAACTTCTGGGAGCCTTCCAGCCTGAATTACCAACAACGAAAATCCATTTGAGCCTCCAGTTAGCTTCAGTCTCATCTGATGTCTCACTACAAACGTATAAGCCCTCAAACTAAAAGCCTCGCAGCGGAGCCCAAACAAACGACAGGATCAGGACGATCATAACAAATTGTGTTAAGCCACTAAATTCTGCGGTGGTTCGTTATGCAGATACCACCATGATGTTCATTTTCACTTGACAAACCTGAGGCTTCAGAGTTTAAGGGCTTGTCATTTAAATCAGTTCTTTCTGGTCCTAGAGCCTGCGCTATCGACCACGAAACAGTTTCCCAAGTCAAAACAGCTGTAATCGCAGAGTCAGGACTCATGCCCGGGTGTCAGGATCTAGGCGCTCCCGCTGCGGTCACGCTGTCACGTAAAGGGACTGTCTCCGCCCTGCTCGGCGCCCCGCCCTTTCTGAAACGCCACTCTCAACATGGTTGCGGTGCATTCCCGCCTGTGTACCACACCCAACATGGAGTCGGGTGCCCGCCCAGCCCCGGATGACGCCGCTCCGGAAATGCGCGAGCGGCGGCGGAAGCGGAAGCGCCGCGGCGGTGGGGGGCCGCTGGAAGCGTCGGTTGCCGTTCTCCCTCCCTGAGCCACAATAACAGCCCCCGGCCGGCGCAGGTAAGGCGGAGGCGGCCGGGTGGGAGACCGGAGGCGGGCCGCGGAGCCCAGCGTGCATGCGGCGGAATGAAGGCAGCGGGATGGGTCCCCTGGGCTCCCGACCTCCTGGGCTGTCGGTCTCGTTTCCCCTTCGGGCCTAAAGCTGCCGGGAAAGCAGGGATTGGGGTTGTGGTTCTTGGCCTTTTAGGCCCTGTTGGCGAGGTTTGCCACCTTGTCTGAATCTGGTCCAAGATTCCAGCCCACAGAACCCTCTCTGAGTCTCGATTTCTTCCAACAGAATGAGGGGGTTTGGCTTCGACAGCTTCTGGGACCCCATCCCACTCCAGGCATCAGGAATTCCACGGGTTTACTGTTAGGGCAGTGTTTAAGCCAGTACATTGAAGAAGGCCTGTATGTAGTCAGAGTACTGAGGGGGTGTACCTGAGCAGGACCCAACGAATACATTCTTGAGAGGCAGCCAACTTCGGGATCAGGAAGCCCGAGTTCTCTTCACCGCGTCCACCAACTCACTATGTGACTGCCCAGTTACCCTTTCTGTGGCAAGGTTGCTTGTCTGTAAAATGAATGTGTTGAATACCTCTGAAGACCCTCCTAGCTCCGAAAATCAGATTCTCAACTTCCTTTCAAGGTGTCCTTCCTTCGAGACACCTGGAAGGCATGTCTTCCTTACGTCCCGCATAGCCAGGAATTGACTGATAAGAGACGTCTACCTTGTTTACCAGACACCAAGCTGGCCAAGGGCAAATGGGCAATTAGGAAGATTCCTGTGCTTCCTGTGCAGTGGGAAGCTCTGTTCTGAAGACCTTGTTTTATAAGCCCATACCAGCATTGTAAAACACACCAATGTGAAAAATCGGGGACCTTGTTTTTTTTTTTGCCTTAAAACTTGCTGTTAACTTTCTGCTTCACTTTGGGTAAATTCCTTCTTCTTTCTGGACTTGAGATTTCTCATCTAGCAAATGAATGTGTTGAATTGAGTCACTGGTTCTTAATCCACTTTCCCATACAGCAGCACAACTGAAGAATAAAATAATGGACCTGTAGGCCATGATTTTGTGGGGGAGGGTAGAGGTGAGGTGTAGAGGTTACATAGGTAGTCATACAGATAGAAAAATCTGGGCGTGTAATTTTTGACTTTCTTTTTTGACAATTACTGGTTTAGGTGATCCCTAAGGATGATCCCTTCTTCCCTCTCTAAAATTTGTGATGTTGTGATTCTTATATCTTCTCTAGGTAAAGAATATAGACGTATGTATGTGTATTTGTTTAAATGACTCTGTCTGGATATACATACTTTATCTTTAGTAAGCAAGATTACTAAGGCATAGAGTAGGAGAAAAAGGACTATACAGTAGACTCTCTGTTAACTGAACTCAAGCAACCGGCAGCATCTCAAGCAAGTTGCTTGAGTTCTGCTTAACAGAGTCTGCTTACATTTATCTAGTATCTACCAATACCCATGGGTGCCGTTAACTGAGTCTACGGTAATTGAGTGAAGGGATGGATTATTTAAAGAATGGATGGGTGGGTGGGTGGATGGATGGATAAATGAATAGGTAGGCAATAGCAACCAAGCATAGGAGGAATTTCTCTAGAGAATTGTTATTAAATACAGAATGAGAAATTGATACAGGATTGTGAACGTTTTGTAATAGGTCCCTTGAGTTTTCTGGTTAGTTGTAAATTGGTTCAACTCTGTCCTAGACAAGCATGTACCCAGGAGGGTCTGGTATGATCTAGGGAAGGAAGTAATTAGAATAAGTCAGGGATGGAGGAGGATGTTGAAAAGATTGAACTGGTACAGGAAGATTTTTAGTTGTAACATTTAGTGAGTAAAGAAGAACATTTAAAAAAAATATATATATATATATATATTTTTTTTTTAATTTATTTTTGACAGAGCGGGAGAGAGAGAGAGATACAGAGACAGAGAGAGAACTGAACTAGGGGAGCTCCCAGTTCAGCACATGGTTCCTCACGGGCCGGGGCTGGGATTCGATCCTCGGTCCCCGGCGCTGCAAAGTGAGCGCCTAACCCACTGAGCCATCCCGGCTTCCCCAAGAAGAACATTTTTACAGGTATCAGCGATTGAGAATTGTGAACAGTAAGTGTTAACACTAACTCTATAGTGGACATAGAAGATTAAAAGGAAAATAACTTGATTTTGTAAGCAAGGAAATGTTGGTGCCCCCCTACTAGAGGAGGAGATAGCCTTGAAGGCTAAGGATTAAAAGATTGGGATCAATTTGGGAACTAGAATGAACTGAATTCGTAGAGGATAGTGTAGTTTTATTTGGGATGAGAGGAGATTGGAACTGGCTGGTTGGATGAAGAACATACCTAAGAGCAGTTGTTATGGAAGAATACCCACAAATTACACAGGCTTACTACTTAGAATGTACTTGGGCCGCCAGGATAAAAATGATGCTTCCTACAGCTAAGTTCTGCTAAATAGACAGCCACAGAATAACTGTAGGATACCAGGGCTGCTGTAGGCTACTGTGTGGGAGCCTAAATTAGATTGACCACAAACCCCAATTTGTGAAGGAGGGTGCAGTCAGCTGCAGTTCTATCAGAAATTCCAGAAGTCCATCTCTAAGCTAGGGCATAGCTCTGGAATGCAGGGAGACAGCCCAGGTGCAGACGACTGACTTGATGATGGGGTGTGTAGTATGAGTTGGGGAGTCTGAATCCCATCCTAAGCTCTGACAATATATACCCTGGGGCAAGTGACTTAATGTTTGCCCATCTGAAAATTGAGGAAGCCAGTCTCGGAAAGGGACCGCTGGGTGAGTTTCAATGTCTATGAAGCCTCTGAAATAGTGTAAATGTTGTTCAGTACAAGAGTCTGGATATGTTTTGTTTTTCTCCTGGGGAAATGTGCATCTTTCATCATAACCTCAGATGGATTTGTGGCTCACAAAAAATTAAGAACTGTGTGACTAGGTAGGTAGTCGCTGTGGGCGCCTTCCAACTTTTAACGTTCTAGATTGCTTTAATTCTGAAGAATGACAGTTCTTTGAGGTTTAGAGTCTTAAGTTTCCAGAATTTGCTAACCCTAGAAATAACCTAGTGCTACAAACTCTAGTCATCACACATTTATACTCACCTGTTATTTATATTCACCTCTCCTTTAGCCTCCATGAGCCTCTGCTAGGCCAACTGCAATGTGTCATCTTTACCAACTGCTGCTAACTGGAATTTTCCTCCTTTTTTCTTTGCTTTCTGACTTACTGCTGCTTTGAACCTTCCCTACTTTGTTGAGTTGCTCAAGTGTCAAATGGTGATATATTTAGGAAATAGTAGGAAGAAACCAAACAGGTTAATGGTGGCAGTTATCCCTTATCCCACTAAAAGAAAAGCAAGTAGGAGAGTGCACATACAAGAGAGACTCCACAATCACTTGGGACTTTGCATGGCTTACATGGTGTTTTCTTTGCATACAGAAATATCAGACCTCTATTACTGTGTGCCTGGGATGAAAGCTTATCATGACCTAGCTAGTATTTCACGTAAATGAAGATGACGCCAACTGTACTTAACAGTTTTGCTGTCCTTTATAGAGTTTGATTGATGGTAAGGGAAGATAAAAGAGAACTTTTTCTTTTTTTAAGATTTATTTTTATTGTTTTTGACAGAGAGAAGGGGGAAGGCCCAGAACAGTCTCCATAGTTGCACATCATCGGTTTTTCCACATAGTTTCATTCCACAGGTGGGCGCGGGGCTGCACAGGGCAGGAACTGGGCCGGGGTCTCACCCCAGTGAGAACCAAACTGGGGGCACTCTCCAGTTCAGCATATGGGTCCGCACGGGCTGGGGCCAGGATTCGATCCTCAGTCCCCAGGGCTATAAAGTGACCGCTTAACCCACTGAGCCATTCCGGTTTCCCAAAAGAGTAATGAGGAAGCTTTTTATCTCCCGAACATTTTCTGGGATACCTCCTTGGACTGGAGAAGACTGATGGATTTCCCCTAACCATAGGTCCTGACCTGTTAATAATGCCCCTAGATGTAGAATGGAGATCTTACCCTTCACCCCATTGTTCATCTCCATAAGTCACTTCCCCTTGAACACATAGAGAAAGGGTCACTACTCTACCTACTGCCAAGCAGGTAGCTATATGACCATGCCTTCAATTCTGGGCATGATATGGGAAATACACATACATTTTGCCTAAAATTTTGTTCTGCTAATTTTGGCCCTTAGGTTAAATGTTTTTATGGGCTTCCTGGAAACCTAATCTCTGTATGATGTTGTACAAAGCCATATCTGTGAGTAAATACTTTTTCTGAGTTCCAAACATACGAACTTTTATAAACACAATGATATTTAAGGTGCGGTATGTTTGGTTTAAAAATTCAAATGTAGAGTGCATTGGGGCTACTAAATCTGATTCACACAAAACTGCATTTATTTTATTGCAAAATAAAAAGAGAGTAAAAGGTGGAATCATAAGATGATGTTAATTGTTAGATAGTATGGATTTGGTAAAGAAAAAGCAAGGAGAAGGACTAAAAGATTTTTTACTTAAAGTATGAAAAGTCAAGAACATGCTGTCTATGAACAGTTAGAGTTGTCAAGGTTCTTAAAGGTGAAGTATGTGCTAAAATGTGACAGCTAGAGAATTAATCCCATGGTTGGATTGCTTTTTACTGCTTAATAATCTTGTTGAGTTATTTACCTGCTGCAGGGTAGCTGTTTTTATGTGTCTGATTGGAGTAAAATCTGAGTACATTTTGCTGGGGTTAGCGGCTTGTTGCTGAGAATGAGTCCTTTAGTAGCAACAGGAGCGTGAGCTGGTTCTTGGCAGCCTCAAAGCTACTGGATGCATGTGGAGTAATGGAAAGACTGATGAATATTCATACATCAGGCATTTGAGGATTTAATAGGAGCAAGGACTTATCACCCAGAGGCAGGAGATTGAGATTTTTTTCCTGGCAGAGACATGGCTAATAAAATACTGCACAAGTTGCTGTGGTCAAAGCATATGTTAAGTCTCCCAAGGAGCTCAGTAGAGGGGATGTGTAGGAGTATTCACAAAGTATTTAATATGTGAACTAGATTTTGAAGGCATATTAAGAAAGAAAGAAAAATAATAATAATTAGTAGTTTCCAGGCCAAAAAAAGAAAGAAAAGAAAGGCAATCTAAAATTTGCAAACAATGTAAAAGAGTATGATGAACGAAAGTCTCTCTTACTTTCCTAAACCTCTGTTCTCCCCAGAGGTAACCAGTTAAAATTTGTCACGTATACTTCCAAAACTGTCCCATGTAAACACAAACGTATTTGTCCTTTTTGTTTTATGCAAATTCAACATCTTGCTCTTTTCACTTACTATGAAGTCAGAAGAATGTTTTTAAAAAGATTACTCTAGCTTCATTGTGGTATGGTAAGCATTTATTCGGCAAATTACTTACTGTGGGCCTACTACTGTGTGGTAGAGACTTTGTTCCAGGCCCGGGGGCTACAGTGGTGGATATCACTTAGGAAGCCATTGCAGTAGCCCAAATGGGGGTTGATTAGAGGCCTGAAAGCCAGTAGGATTGAATGCAAGAGCAATATTGTGATAAAATTGATAAGAATCACCTATCAAGTGACTGTGGGAAGTGAGAGATCTTAACCTTACTGAGGAAGAAATTGATACTTGGAGAAATTGAGTGAATTAGCTAAGAAACGTCAGTGCAAATTAGATCCAAGACTCCTGGTTCCTTAGATTTTGCTCATTCTAAGTGACACATTTTCATATTGTCTACTGCTCTTCAGAAAATGATGTTCTGTACTTTTTGTTTAATTATTTTTATTAATTTGAATGTGGTCTACACCATTGTTATAGCACTACCTTTGTCTGTATTTTAAAATAAATGTTTTACCTGGGTTTTATAGGGATCGTTTCTGCATCTGAGTTTGGTGCTTTAATCTGTTCTTTGCTTGCTTTCAGGTGCTTTGAACTCAAGTAACCAAGAGGGGAAATTTGCTCTTCAATATTGGAGAGAACACAATGGGTCCACGAAAGAAAAGTGTTAAAACTTGTCTCATAAATAATGAGATCCCAGAAGAAACAATATCAGATGAAACGAAGGACTATATGAATCAACTTTCACATGAAGTGCTTTGCCATATTTTTAGGTAAGACTTTGGTTGACTTCTCCCTATGTGGAATATATAAGTACAAACAAATCCTGGAGCTTCACTGTTCAATGTGGTAGTTGCTAGCTACCTAGGGCATTTATTTAAATTTAAACTAAATAAAATTTAAAATCCAGTTTCTCAGTTGCACTGGCCATCTGTGGCTGGTGGCTACTGTATTGGAGAGCACATATGGTGAAAATAGAGAATATTTATTTTTCTGCAGAAAGTTTTATTGGATAAACATTCTCCAGACTGTGTTAACATTCTCAGCTTCTTGTAATTCTTCCTAATAGATTTGTTGACGTTTGTTATTACAGTGTGCATACATAGGCAGTGTTTCTGGCACACTGACTACAACCCACATGAGAAATGTATTTTGCTCAGTATGCACATAATATGTTCTTGAAACAAAAGTTGTGTGAAATAATAATCATCATTACCATATACAACACACACATTAAAATTGTTTTGTGATAAATTTTTTTAAAAATTATATTTTAATCAAAACTACATTATAACAGTAGTTAAAGAAACAAATGAAAGAACAAACAAAAAGTATAGAAAAAGTAAACCTGTCATTCTAGTTTCCCCTGCTGTTTTAGTCATTATCCATTCAGATAAGCAGTTTGTCTCTGTAGTTGAAGACCTGAGTTTGAATCCTGTGTCTCTCATTTACTAGGTGTGGACCAGTGACAGAAAGATGTTATTATAAGGAATCAATGAGATAATGCTTTTAAAGCACTTAACACATTGTGTGTCTTAAATGCTTGGTAAATATTAATGGTTAGGATTGTGTTCTGCCTATATTTTCATATTGCTACATGGTTTCATAATGACCATTTTAGTCATTGTGTTCTATTTCTGTGACATGATGATTACCTTTTCCCTTGTGGGCTAACATCTGGATTATTTCCAGATTTTCTCTTATACAATAAACTTTTCTAAGCATATGGATTTTCAGTTATTTTAGATCATTTACCTAAGGGAAATTTTCATATGTGAAGTTCTTAGAAATTTTTGAATTTTTAAATATTATTGAATATTTGCAGATTAAGAAATTTTAAAATAGTGATAGCAGAGTTATTTTATGGAACCATGAGCACTCTATTTTTTTTTTATATAAATTTTTATTAGTCTTCATCTTCTGCAGTTTATTATTCTGTGACATAGTGTAGCTTTTGTTAGGTCAGATCTGTCTGGGAATAGAAGGGCCAATTAAAATAACAGAGTTTTGGTTTGTTTGTTTTTAATATAACAAATGATACTAAAGTTCATCTGGCAGAAAAGTCTTCTAGAATTGCTAAATTTTTTTGAAAAAGAGACTAAAAGGTGTTCAAATATACTCTAAATATTGGTATTAGAGGAAATAACCAGACAGTTGAATAAACAGATTAACTCTATAGGCTCTGCAGATTCAAAGGGGATCTAGTTTATGATAAACGTGGTATTCACATCAGTGAGGAAGAGCTTTGTGGATTATTCAGTGATGATGTCACAACCTCAAAATCATTTGAAGAACATAATAAAAAAGCATGTTCTTATCTCTTATATCTTAACAACTAAATTCTAAATGCATTCATGAAATAAAGCTATTAAAATTCTAGAAGAAAACACAGGCAAAATTGTTTTTAGGCATGTGTGTTTGATGTTGAATAATGATAGAACATACTATGAACAAATTAGATCATATTTAAATTGAGAATGGATCAAATAACATTTTGCAGTTCACACAATATTCAGATGGAAGGATTGGAATCTAGAAGGATGTTACCCTGGTTATAATGTAAAAAACATGCAGCATTTTGCAGAATGTAAGAAGAACTGTGAACTAAGCTGAATACTTGAATTTGGTATGAGATGTTTATTCTAAAGATACTTATTTTTTGGCTTCTAAAGTTTTTATCTGAGAATTCATGTTGTAATTTTGTAGTGACTACTTAGCATGTTTTCATGAAATAAGAAAAACTGTGGCTTCCTTAAAAGAGACCTAATCTTTTCACTGTGTGCCATGTTAAACACATCTTTTTTATAATGTATTTCATCTGCCTTTTGAACTCCATCAAGCCCACAGTCTATATATAAAGAAAAAATACACTTCTTTTTCTGAGAGCAAATACGTTGTGAAATAAATTTTGTGTGATTACTAATCTGTTTGTATTTAAAGGGAGTATAATATTGACTCAGACAAATACTTTGGATAACAGTGACTTTGGAGAAAATGTTTTGGTGGCAAAACTTGATTTAGAAAATAAATTCAATGTATTTCATTGCTTATAAAATGTGTAGTTGTGTACTTTCTGAAAATTATCTTGCTTAAATCTAAGTTATGGAGAGTGTACATTGTTAACAGTGATGCTTTTCTTTCTTTTTTTTTTTGGAAAGAATTTGATTTGATTCTCTTTATTTAAATAGTTTTAAAGGGGAAGAGAGAGGAGCCAGAGGTAGAAAAAAATGGAGTAGAGAAATATTCAGCGGGCATACTTGCACTTCAGTTTTAGAATTAGCTTAATTTTTAGGAATTAGACTGAGACTCAACTGTAGCCATCTCAACTCTTCCTCCCTCTTAACTAGCTGTTTGACTTTTTCCAAATTAACTTTTCTGAGCCAGTTTCACCACTTGCAAAATGGAGTAAGTATTGCACCTACTTTATCAGTGAAGGTTCTGGCAGGAAACAAGATACACTCAGCTGGGATTTGAGGATAATTTAGTGAAGGGACTATTTAGAGGGCTGTAGGTAGGGTTAAGGGAATCCTGAGGGATGTTGGAGAATTGAAATAGGGAGCTAGTAACATCAGAAAGCCTTTGTGCCTGTACCTGACTATAGCCAAAGTTAACTGATTGCCTGAGGGGAAGGGGGGACTCAGCAGGGCAGAGAAGGGAAGAAAAAGGAGGGGGAGTGCTGAGTGGCAAAGACAGAGAACAACCTACCTTGTAAAATTGTAAAGCACTGACTTCCTTCCAGTGTCTATGACACAGTACCAGCTCAATCAAAGGTAGTGTTCACCATTTAAAAAAATGTAGGTGTGCAGAGAGGGCTGTTAAGAAATTGAGAAAGAGAGAGAATGAGATATTTTGATCTTTCAAAGGGTATATTGGTATTATTAGAAACAGAACAAAAATAGAGGTTAGTTGAAAAGTTTCAGAAAGGAAGAAATAACAGGTTAAAAAGAGGAAGTTATAAATATTCAGATGAAGTGTTTCCAGTTCTTATACAATAATTTTATCAGAGTGTATGGTCTAAAAGGTAAAAGATCTAGGAAAAACTTGTATTTTATAAACTTAATATACATATGTAGTCAGGGAGAAAGTAGTAGAGTTTCTGTGTGATGTTGACGAAGCAGAGAGGAATTTTTTAGCCATTGCAGGAAGTGGATTTTGTTAAAGCTATGAAATGATATTGCCCATGTTCAAATAGATCATTCTCTCCGATTTTCCTCACATTCCTTTTATTAGTTGCCTTGAAGTGCAGTGAGATGTTCTTTCTTTCTCTTTTGTTTGTTCGTTCCTTTTTATTTTTAGATTTTCTTTGTCCTTAAAAACTTAAAAGGAGAAGTTCTTTCAAATCCCTTATGGAGGGAACTCAGTACTTAAATATTTGCTGACTTATCTGTTTTTAGTAAAAAAGCCATATGTGCATGTTAATCTTCAAACCCTGTGAATTCCTAAGGTCTTGTATCATTTGAGGGATAGGAGAATGGAGGAAGGGAAAAAATAATCCATCAGGGAGAGGAAGTACTTACCCACTTGGTAAATATGAGTTTCTTTCTCTCACAAAGGTACCTCCCTCTGCAGGATATCATGTGTATGGAATGTCTTTCCCGGAAGCTAAAGGAAGCAGTGACCCTATATCTGAGAGTTGTGAGGATTGTGGATCTCTGTGCAGGACGGTGGTGGGAATACATGCCAAGTGGTAAGTGAGTTTAGCCTGTAAGGTGCAGTGGAGCCCTACTGGAAACTAACAGTAATGTTCTCTTGAAATAGGTCATCGGAATCACCTTGTAGGTAGGGAGGCAGGATTTTATCTAAATTATTTGGGTTGGTTAGGTTGATAAAAAAGACACTTTGCCTGTTGCTTTACTGTGTTAGTGTCTGTTGTTTATGTTTCCTACTCCCTTAAGGAACTACATTAGTCTTTTCCACAAGTATATTAATATGATTGGAGAATACTTACTGGGCCTTTTATATGTCTATCACAGTAGACAAAGTGTCCTGTTTCTACGATGCAGGTTTTCAGTTTTCCTATACCCCTTAATGGCATCTTCTGGTTAAACAAATATTTACCAATTTTTGTAAATCTGCTCTAGTAGGCCACAGAAGTTCCACTTCTGGAACTTTAATTTCTTTAGCACTTCTTGGAGATTCTCAAATAAGGCATTGTCGTTGCAGGTGAAGAACTCACAGTTAGTAGCCAAATTGTAACAAATGGACCTCAGGTAAAGAAACCAAGAGAAAAGAAAGTTGATGACTTTAGTTAGCAGAACACATCTGAAAGGGGAGACTTAAGATTAAGGGCCAAGCAGGCTTCTTTTTGCTTCACACCAGCCCATTAATTAGGGCCCTTTGTTTACTGTTGTTTAGCAATTTTAAATGTCTTTTTTAACCATCTTTCATCAGCAATATTCAGACTCTAATATTAAGAAAATGTGACGAGGCTAAGTAGAGGAGAGCTTTAATGGAAATGAAGGGCTGAGGAGATAACTGTCTTGTTCTGTCTTATTGTTGGAACAGGAGAGACTACCTCTGGAGTACTGGAATATTGTATAGTTTGGGGAACTGTATCCTTGCAAGAGGGTCATCAGTCAACTGGTAACTCTTTTCATTTGGCCAAAATTAGTTATTTTTGTGAAGAACTTTGCGCAGGCCAGAGGCTAGACCTTAGTTTTGTGGAAGGCAAACCACAATTGTCTTTAAATACTTCAAAGAAACCATTCTAAGGGAGAAATGGCCATCTTATTCAAGAGTGTGATTATTTATAGCAGGGGAGAGAAAATTGAAGCAGTGTGACAGTGATTGGCATTCTTTATACTCGATTAGCTTTAACAGAGGTTGGGTCAGCAGGGATTCTGGAGATGGGACTAATGTACTGTGTAAAGGAGGATAGTGAAGCTCCCGTGTGATACAGTCTTGGAAGAATTTGTATGCACAGTGCAGACTTCTTTCATGCTGAGAAATACCTGTGAGCCTAAAGCTTCCCATCCAGCAGTGAATATAAAAAGAGAGTCAAAGCAAACAGTCTGCCACCTAGAATGAGACCTCACTAGCACTGCTTACTGATGCCTGCCCTGTTCCCTGGAATTTAAATCCCGATTCTCCATGTAATAATACTAAGGTTTTTATCTACTACTTGATGGTTTACTGTATGATCTCTCTGGATTCTCACATCATTTCTGTAAAAAAGGTTGAACTTTAATATAACCCCATTTTAGTGAGAGGCAATGCGTAATGTACAACACAAGAGGGTGGACATTGGCTGTGGTCAGACTGGGTTTTCAGTTTGGTCTCTGCCACTTGGTAGCTTTTTAAAACACTTTCAAGATCGTTTTTATATTTGTAAAAGGGGTGATAACCTTTTTCATTAGGTTATAAGAATAGATGAGAAGCCATGTGCAATGGTTAACATTTTGAATGGTTCGGTCAGTAAAGTATAGGAACAAATAACTTGTATAGTAGTAACAAGATAATAATGTGAACTGTTATTATAATTAGAGAGACTGACCAAGTAATTTCTGTGGTCCCTTCTTACTCTTCAGTTTCATAATTATAAAGTTACTATATCATCGGATTAGCCCTGTACAAACAACAGATTTTTTAAGTGTGTATAAGACTTAGTGACTTAGGCTTCATTTTTTATTCTTGAGTGTTAATATTTTTATTTTGTCATTCATGAGCAGATAGTTGGCTTTCTGACAACCTACATTAAAAACAAAAAGCCCCAGATAACAAAGTACCATCTGTATGAGTCTTATCTCCCTACTTATGTCACCAGCACCTTCTGCTGTGGAAGTAACCTGCCACCCTCTGTTCTGATCTGGCTGATTCCCACTAGGGAGCACAGCAGACTTCACAGAGAAATAGCCCCCTGTCAGCTCAGCATCTCTCAGTTTGGATTACTTACATTCTCTTAGCAACTCACGTCTGTCTTTTTCAAAGGAATGAATTGTCTAAGATGTTCAGGGACTGATAGTTTAACTCAGGACAGAGTAATTAAGAAATGGATAGATGAAAAAAAAATCTAGTTTGACATGGGATTTAGGTGAGAACTGTAAGCTTTCTGAAAATGAGGATCATCTCCTAGTCACTTTAGTTGCATGCTCTGCAGAGCCCTTGGGTTTTATGGTCCAGAAAGTACTTTTGGGGGAGGAGGAGGGTGGTATTGATCAGGTAAGGTGGCCCTTCCTCACCTTTCTATCAGATAGGTCCAGATTATCTGAGTTAAAAGTGTGTTGTTTCTAGTTAAAGCAGCAACAAGAACAAAAAAAAGGCAAAAATAAAAAGCCTCTACTGTGAAGTATTAACTCAGAATAAGTGGAGTTTGTGACACATTTTCTCTGTTACTAAAGAAATATATTTTCTGTTTAGCTGTTTGTTCATCTGTATTATTAGCCTTGTGAAAATTTAAAAACAAAACCATGTTTTGTTGTTCAAACTTTTGATTAAAATTATAAGGGCCTAGTAAATGTTGACAACAGAAAGATGAACTTGGCTCTAAAAACCTTTGAACTTCTCAGGTTTCACAGATTCCAGTTTTCTAACACTATTGAAGAAGATGCCAGACGTTGAACAGCTCTATGGCCTTCACCCTAGATACCTTGAGCGGCGAAGGGTACGGGGCCACGAAGCGTTTAGCATTCCAGGAGTTCTGGAAGCTTTGCAGGCATGCCCAAACTTAGTGGTGAGTGCATCTGGTTGATCATTTGACATAAAGTAATTGACGAATAAGTCAAAAGAATGATAGAACATGTAAATTTCATCCATAACACACTTTTTAGCTCCATTGCATACTTAATAACGTATGTTACAGAAGTAGAAGCTTTGGATGCTAAATTAAAAGTTTTTCTTATGCTTTCTTTGGTGTTATTTTCTAGGGTGTGGAGACTTCTCATTTGGAATTGGTAGAATCCATTTGGACATACATGCCGCATGTTCATATTTTGGGGAAATTTCGTAATCGTAATGGAGCATTTCCAATTCCTCCTGAAAATAAACTGAAAATTCCTATAGGAGCCAAAATTCAAACTTTACATTTAGTTGGTGAGTACATGTTTCTCAGGTTACTTGTGACTCCTTGAAGTGCTGTATTACTGAATATTCAACTGAAAGGAAATAATGAGAATTTTAGAAATGGCTTTGCTGATTGGTAATGACAAAAAATATTCTTGTGAGACTTGCATAAAAAATTCCCATTAAAGAGTTCTGGGTGGGGGACAGAGGAGTGAAAGGATCCCTTTGAAGACGCTTTGAGTAGTTTGAAAGTTGTGGGGGTTTTTTTTGTTTTTTCAAAGAGCCTGAATCCTGACCTTGTTCTCTAATACCCACCTTTTAGTCCTAGTTCTATCCTCTAGAGCAGGGGTCTCCAAACTTTTCAGCCCGAGGGCCGCATTAACTATCAAACAGCAGTTATATCATCTCATTGACTGTGAACAGAAGTAGAAAAAGTGGTAAGCAGCTGATCTTGGCAGGATACACATAAATTTCCGTATTTTTTTTCCGTAGATAAAAAGGTCTCCACGGGCCGGATGAGATACGGCCCATGGGCCGTAGTTTGGAGACCCCTGCTCTAGAGGAGAGTTCGTCAATATAACTTTGTGATATTGAAAATGTCCTCTGTTTGTACTGTCTCATAGGATTCCCACTGTGGCTAGTGAAACAGGAAATGAATGTTTTATTTTTGTTATGTCATGCGTGTCATGTCAATGTTAACTTATCAAATAACCACATATAGCTAGTGGCCACTTTATTATATAGCTCAGCTCTAGAACACTGCAGAATAAAAAAATCCTAGATCACACTCTTAGTGTACTTGTACCGTATCTTCTTCAAGCAGAAAATTCCCCTGTGTTCTTCAACCCAGAATCAATGGAAAACTCTGCTACTTCTCTTTTTTCCATGAGAAATGAGGAGGGGCTGGTCTTTTTCCAAAGGTACTTTATTTGCTGTGGTCACAGTGTGCATTCTCCATCTACATGTTCTCTGATACTATATTCCAGTAATTTCAACATAAGTGAATGAGAAGGTCAGATAGTTCATCAGATTTAATTTGTCAACTTTGGCTTAGGTTGCTGAAAGGAATTTTGGGGCTTCCTATTACTATAGTCTTGATTTTTAATATTATTAAATGTGTCATTTAAAACATATACATCGAATTCATCTGTAATGTTCCAAGCATTATTCCAGATATTTTGGGGTTGGTCCTGAAGAACCGGAAGTTATTGAAGCCGGATCAGATGCCAAGGGAGAGCAGCAGGATGATAAGGAGTAGGTCTTAAGTCAGACTTGAGTACATAGCTATGGAAGAAGAGTAAAGCTCTCTAGCTACCCTTCATTTATAAGATCAAGGAGTGGGTCTGACTAGGGACTTGGATGTCTAGTTTGAAATTGGACTTTAGATAAATAAAGCAATTTTACTATATCTGAAATACATAATGTAAGCTCTGTAAAGTCAAGAGGCTGTGTTTTTGTATCCTTATATTTACTATGATTACTGACACATCATTACAAATATAAGTACTTGGTAACTTTTATTGTTTAACACTGTGATGGTGATACAAATGTGTATAGTAAGTTAATCAACATGCTGGAGAAGACAGGCAATTGTATCCTTTTGTCTATAGCTTAGATTTGGGGCAGAATGTGGATTGGACATAGAATGTAGCTATCTGGATCTGTCTCACCCTTGCTATCTTGAGTTTTCTAATCAGAACTACCATCATCATGGTAGATGTTAAGCGTACCTTTGTGATTCTGCAACTTGAGTTTCTGTCTGTAACTCATGTCGTCTACTTCCTTTGGTCTTATCCCCAGTTTTATTCTCCATCTGTTGCCATATAATGTGTACATATAGTTCAAATCTAAAGTTAACTGTGCTTTTTGGGGAGGACCAGGTTAAGGAGTCGATCTGTACAGTTGGAGCTTTCTGTAGAATTCAGCTGTTAAAGAACCAATCATTGATGTACTCCAATATTGCCTTCCCTAGTTACTGTTGCTAACGGGGCTTCTTCTGACTCAAGTTTAACAGTTGCATTAAACTGGTTTTGCCATCTGATGCTTCTTAAATGCCATGACCCTAGATCCTTGGTTTTCTTGGAGAGACTGTGTCACTTCCTTGGCTTTTCTCTAGCCTATAGTATTTAGAGTCTTGATCAAGTTTCTTGAACTTCTTCCTTATATTTAGATTTCCAAGTTTTGCCTATCTTCTTCTTCCATATCTCCTGACTTCTTCCAGACGTGGTCCCCCTCAGGTATGACTCCTAGCTTTAAGCCACTTGTGAATCAGAAGGATAAAATACCTTTATCAATTTGAAATATTAAAATAAATGGCTGACAGTTTCTCACTTTCTCAGTGTCATGCTGACTGGCTCCTACTACACCGTTACAAATCCTTAAGATTCATATATTTGTAGAAATAGCTTCATCTCTGTCTCTGGATATCATCCTGAAGTAATGATACTTAAAGGCAGCTAACCTGCCCTTGTGCTGAGAAATTTAGATTTCCTCCTGGTAGGACAGTGGGCAGTGGTAGTCAGATAGTGATTTTGCATATTCCTTCTACATCTTCTTAATTTTGCTTTCAACAACCTATTTTCATTTTATATCTGCTGTGCATATGTGTCCTGGAAGGGTTGTAGAGTTATAAGAAAGACTTATGTGTATAAAATATAGAAATACTTTTTAATCCTATCTTCCCATATCATATGCCTTTTCTAAAGAAATAACAAAGTACTAGTCTGTTTATGGTTTGTTTAAAATGTTGTTTACAAGACTGTTTTAGGTACACCAGTCTTGATAGACTTTAGCTAGGTAATTTGTTCTAATGAAAATACCTCTGAAGGATGAATTGTCAACTTGAAAAGTAGATTCTTCAACTTGTTTGAGGGCTGTCCAGAAAGTATCCATCCATGTCATATGAAAAATAGGGGCATTTAATGCTGGATTTTTTCCAAATACCCCTCATACACAGAATACAGAATTTTTAGTGATTTTCTTATTTGTTCTTGTTTTTGTATACATGCTTTAGGGGTGAATGTTCCTGAAATTCCTTGTATTCCAATGCTAAGGCACCTTTATATGAAGTGGGTAAGACTCACTAAACCACAGCCATTCAAAGACTTTCTTTGCATCAGCTTACGAACTTTCGTCATGAGGAACTGTGCAGGTAATGGTACATAGTTACCGTGGAATTTTAAATATAGCTTAAAGGGGATGCTGGGATGGCTCGATGGGTTGAGTGCTTGCTTTGCAGCCCTGAGGTCTGAGGATCAAGTCCCAGTCCCAGCCCTGGCAGGTGCAGACCCATATGTTGACTTGTGGTGTGTGGTATGCTTCCCATGTGTGTGTTGGACAGGGGCGGGGGGGCTGGGGGAGGTGGTTCCTGCTAGGGTGAGCTTCCCATGTAGGAGGCCCCTGGTTCCACCCCCAGCTCACGGGGACGTGCCTCCTATGTGGGAGGCCCCCTGCCCAGTTCCCACCCTGCATGGCTCTGTGCTCACCTATGTGGAATGAAACTATGTCGAAAAACTAATGATGGACAGCCATGGAAACTGCTCTGAGCCCTCCCACCTTTTCTTTCTGTCTCTCTATCTGTCTCTGTCAAAAACAAAATAAATGTTTTTAAAAAATAGCCTAAAGCAAACTCCATAGCTACATTTGTAAATGAAATTATATTTTGCTATTACGCTTTATGTTTTGTAACTTACTTTGTCTCTACATATTTCTTACAGGTAGTTTTATATTTTACAGGATTGTTTTAATGCATTTCTTTCTGCTTTATTTGTCTCTGGTCTCCTAATCATTCTGCCTGTAATGATTGTCTGGCCCAATCTACCTTAAAGTATAAAGCACTGCTTTTATGATACTACTTTTCTGTTCAGAATTTTTCAGTGTCTCTGTTTCCCAAGAGTGTCAGTGGGAACTATTCTGCGTCAAAGTTCATAATAACCAGGGCCCCTCTTGATATCTGTATTTCTGACTCCTTTCTAATATATTTCTTCTTTCCAAGTCAGGCCTGCCCACTCACTGTGCCCTGTATAGTCAAACCACCTTCACGTCAGTGTCTTTCCTTATACTTTATGACTGTTTCCTTGTCCTGAGTTATGCACTTCCCTCCCCCTCTGTACTTGTACACAGCCTTCAGGTTCTGCCTCTATTTCCCATTCGCTTCTCTTTCTTTTTTATATAGGGTAGAAGATCTTATTTTTGTACTTGATACGTTTTATCTTTTTATCTTTGTATAATTTTTCATGTTAGTTTTATCTCCATGTCATTCATGAGCTCTTTGATGGATTGGCCCATATTTTTTATTATCTTCTAAAAAACATCTAACATAACACTTGTAACCTAGAGAGATATTTAAATGACTGACCTGTTTACCTGAGTGAAGGTTCACATTTTCAACTTAGCTGTTCCTCTCCATCCTCCTCTTAGTTATTTTGAGCTCAAAACTATTGAGACTCCAGGGAATTTACAAAAAAATACTGAATACCTCTTCAGTGTTACTGAAAAATCCTTATGCTACATAAGTATATGGTTAATAGGCTAATGAATTCATTCTAATAAGTACAAACTGCAGAGTTCCAACTACTTGGCTGTCATATTCTGACATAGAATTTCTAAGTTATTTTAGTGGCTGATTTGAAAGTTCATCTTTAAGGCAATTTATATTGTTTCATTGAAAGTTTTCTTTCTTCCCCCTCAGGACCGACAAATTCCTTGAAATATGTCCCTTTAGTAACAGGCTTAGCCTCTGCCCGAAACTTGGAACATTTGGAAATGGTTCGAGTTCCTTTCCTTGGAGGTCTTATCCAACATGTAGTTGAAGACAGTTGGAGATCAGGTATTCGTTTTTCTTAAGTTACTAAATATTTTTAAAAATCAATTGGAAAACAGTCATTAAGCTTTTACTTTTCTTGTGTCTTTAAAAAACATGCTTGTTAGTAATTGTACTTTCTGTCTGGTGTATTTCGTGGAGAATAAGTAACCATGAGCATGAGCTAGTATTCATTTCCTTTTTATGCAATGTTAAACCTTCTCAGAATAAGTAATACAGTGATAGGCATGTTTTCTGGCTTGTTACTACTTATTACTTAGTTAATAATATATCTGTTATATTTGGGAACCTTTCTAAGAAATGTTAACAGGGGTGGCTAATGCCCTTTGGTTATAAGAGATGGTTATTTGACTTGGATACTGTGAGCCTACAAAAGAACTCAGGTATTGGTAATGTTAATATCTAATATTTGTTTAATATTTTATAGTATATAAAATGCTTTTATGTTTATCACTTGGATATAGCCTCTTCCATGAGATGATGGCTTTTAAAAGAGAAATCATATTTTACTCTCTAGGTTCCTTAATTATATTTTAAATAATGATATATAATAATCTCATTGAAACAAAAATATGAAGAAATTTAGCTAGATAGATAATTATTAGTTGAGAACTAAAAATCTAACTGGATGTTCAAAGCATAAGTGGATATCCAAGTACCATTTGTAACAAATAGACATCAACATTAACACTATTAATGATAATGGTACTTTAAATCCAACAGAAATGCATACATTTTTTCACCAGGAGGCTATTCAAGATTGTTCATAGTAATGTTGCTCATAATAATCCCAAAATGAAAACAACCCAAATGCCAATCAGCAATAGCATAGGAAACTAAAATATAACATATTTATTCAGTGGAATACTGTGTGGCAGTGAGAATGAACAAACTATAATTTATATGCAGCAATGTGGATGAGTGTTGCGAACAAAATGTTTAGTAAAAGAAGCCAGACACAAAAGTGTGTATATTCTGATTTTATTTATAAAACTTCAAAACAAATCAATTCTTTGTGAAAATTCATTGAGCTATATATACACAGTAATGATTAGTGTACTTTTTTTTTTGTTCTATAAGTTTCAAAAACATGAAACAAAACCAGTTGAAACTAAAGAAGTGCTGGTCTTATTCTTTTTAATACATTTGAGGTTCAAACTTTGGCCAGAAAATGCCAGGATCTCCTCTTTACAATTTCCTCATGAGCTTCTGGCTTTCTGAAAATTTTTACATGAAATTCTAAAATAATTTGGACTAATTTTTAGACACCATAGAATGTCTTTTCAGAATGACAGTATCTGTTTTAATCTTTTTTAAGGAGATGACTAGTAGTCATTCATTTTGAGATATTGAGTGGAAAAACAAACTTAGATTTACTTTTAAACAAAGAATTATCTGAAGTGTATATCAATGCTTTAATAAAAATGCTATAGTCAAATAAGATGTTGATTTGTCCTTTTCTCCTTTAGGTGGTTTTCGAAATTTGCACACTATTGTTTTGGGAGCTTGCAAAAATGCTCTTGAAGTAGATCTTGGTTACCTCATCATCACTGCGGCCCGTAGGTATGTTTCCTCTTTGCCTTGCGTCTTTTGTTTAGAATTGTGTGTTATTGCCTGTTTTACAAAAAACTGATGGGCTGTGTGTTTGAAGTTTGTTCATGCCTTGTTCAGATTTAAAATACAAAGGAGCTGATTAAATAGCAGGTGAGGTGATCGCTTCATGGTAGTCTGTGTTGTAACTGATGACCAGTGAGCCACACTGCAGACCCAGCATGCTCGGAAAGGGCGTGGTCCCATCAGAGGACCGCAGTCACCACTCTGGGAGTGCCCGGGAGTCAGCAGGCATCAGCATTGATGTGCTGCTACCCGCAGCCCTCTCAGGAAGCATTGTCTCAACCTCACAATTGTAGGAATTGTTTCAGTTAGTTGGAGATTATATTTGCTATTCAGAAATCAGTATTTTAAATCAGCTTTTTCAGTGCTCTGACCATATAACACCTTCATATTTTTAACACATTTTCATTTCACGTTATGCCGCCACATTTACTGTTTCCTATGTAATCAAAAGTCTGCCTCTATTCCCTTGTATAATGTTTAAATTGAATTAACCATTTTTTCAATTTATTCAAAAAGTCTTACTTTCCATTAGAATTTTAAGAATATAAATAAAACTGTTCCTAAATTTAAGCTCGTGGTATTATCTACTGTAGGACTATACTCTGTTAAAATGGAACTTAATAGCTAACATAAAAAGATGTTACAGAAATATCAGCACCAGACACAGATTCTCTCCTTGACTTAGTTTAAGAAAGCATTGGAAAGAATTTAAGATTCTTGCCGCGTAATTCATTGTTATTCAATGTAACTGCACTGCACCACTTAAAATGTGCCCACACTTTGAAAATTGCTCCTTTAAAGGAAACATCTCTTTAATGGATTGGAAAAAATTGTTTGCACTTCACACTTCAGGAAGAGACACTTTTGAGGCTTACATTAGGAAGAACCTTTGGTTCTTATGGCTTTCATTTTACCCTGTTATGTATCTCTATTTATAGGTTACATGAAGTTCGGATCCAGCCTTCCTTAACCAAAGATGGCGTCTTTTCTGCCCTAAAGATGGCAGAGTTGGAGTTCCCCCAGTTTGAGACCCTCCATCTGGGATATGTAGATGAGTTTTTGCTACAGAGTAAGACTTATCCCCATTTTATTCCCTAGAATTGCTGTAGGGAAACTTTGCAAACTGAAATTTGAGTTGGGATGTGCCATATTTCCCTGAATATAAAATAACTTAAGATCTTAGGTGTTCTTACTTCTTGAAAATGAAATTTTAAATTTAAACTTGAAGTGACAGTGATTGTTTTTTCAATATTGCCTCTGATTTTCGCATATTATAGAAATGTAGTGATTAATAGTACCGGTATACCAAAAAAGATCCTTATCTACATTTGATACTGTCTCCACTTTGCTGCCCAAGTTTTTTTCCCATTCTGCTTCATTTTTTTCACAGAATGTCATCCTTGGTTCCATTTGTTGAATTTGATCTGCCACACTTCTTGAAGCTTTTGATGGTCCTCTCAGATGAGGTCCCATTCCCTGCCCATGCTCTTCATTTCCATAATAAGCCCGCTGGGGGTTCTGGATTTTCCAGATAGTGTGAGCACATACTGGTCAGTATTCATTTAATGATGATTGCTGTTGAAAGGCTTGTTCACAGCATTTTCTGGAATGCATTTACAATGGGGAACTCATTCCTTTGGGTTTGAATGCATGTCAGTTCATTTCTCAAACGTTTTTCCCACATGACATTAGTTTGACATGCAAGAACATCAGCATGTTTTTATTTTTGCAAGAATTTATTTCTTCCCCATGTAATTTGCAGCAAGTCTTTCTTAAACTTTTCACTAGCATACCAGATGGCATTTTTTCCTTTGGATCTGATTTACATCGTAGAAATCTATAGGAAGGCTTAGTTCCTCTGGTCAGGATAGTCCAGGTCAAATAGCATGACTGTTGTCCTTTTTCATTTCTAATATATGTCACAATAATAGTTGTTTTGTCTTGTTTGCTTTGTTGTAGTTCTCACTAATACAGGTGAGGGATTTAAAAAAATCTAGCCATTTTAACACAGGAATCACTTTTAATCTATATAGCTTTGAAAAAGGCCAGCTTCTCACTAACATATCTTTAAAATGCTGAACTGATATAGTAATTATATATAAAATCAGTGTACAGTAAACCCCCTCTTAATGTTCTTGATAAGTTCTTGGAACTATGGTGAATTGTTCATATAAAGATCCCAGTTTCAGCATAGGCTAATTGATATAAACAAGAGTTAAGTTCCTATAGCATCATCAATGTTACAACATGATATTATTCGGAGACCTGCTGTATTTGATACCAAGCTTTCCTGGCTTTGAATAAGGTTGCTAACATTCTCTGTCTTTCTATAATATTTGTGTAGTAACTTAAAGTTATTAGCTTGGTAATTGTTGTTCTTTCTATAATATTGTTCTTTATTCTTTCCCAAAATTCAAATATTGACAAATTTTGTATCTTCAAGATAGTCACATTTAAGCTCAGGGAAAGTTCGTGTTTGAGAGTTATCTTTATAACCAGGCATTTCCCTATAGTGATTCTTTGCCCCTCAACACACATTTTCAATAGAAAAACACTTTGCCTTTTGAGTAATGTTATCTTATACTTTTCAGTATAACTTATTCCACAGTCTCACTCCTACTTAATAGTTTCTTAGTTTTGACCTTTTTTTTGAGCTGTTCTTCCCATTTGCTGTAGTTCATCCATTTCTCCTGTGTATGAACTCTGTTCCTCCAAAAGACAACCTCTGTATCAGGTGCCTCTACCAGACTATCCAGAGAGGAATGAGAGCTCCCTGCTTGTGCTCTTTCACTTAATCTCATCTTTCTCGGTAATTTAGGTTTTGAAGCATCTCTCGGCG
>PVKE010011918.1:0-39283 GCA_004027555.1 Craseonycteris thonglongyai | reverse complement strand
TTCCCCTCATATTCTCAAGTGTGGTCCATCTATTGTACTGTTTGTATGTATATAGCCTTTCAAAGGAATAGAAATAAAAGTAAACTGCATAATTGCATGACATGAGCACTGACTGTATAATGTATGAATTTGAAGATGGACATCCAGGAAAACAGAGCAGGGGAACAGGTTTGAGGAGTAAGGACAGGTAGTCATTAAATTATGCTCATTGCCAAGCCCTTGGCTGAGGCACGATAGATGCCCATGTCTTTTAACCCTCCCCTCAAGTCTGAAGACAGTACCCAGAGCCAAAGAAGGCTATTTCCAGCATAAAACACACAGAAGTGATGCAGAGACAATTCATTTTTGATCATACATGTCAATCCAGAATTAAAAAAAACATGATTTTGAAAATACAATTCAATTGTAATTTTCAGGCACTGCCTTCTGGGAAGTTAGTACTTAATATCAGGTCAAGGCTAACTTAAAACAGAGCAAACAAACCAGATTTGAGAAAACTAAAAAGAAAGATAATGAAATTCCTCTTTCCATTTCCTTTTTTTTTCTTTCTTTCTTTCTTTCTTTTTTTTTGACACTTTGGACTTTTCAGTAGTAGAACTTGGGACAAGATAGCAGTGTTCTATTCTGTGTAAAAGGCCATTCCTCATTCCCTGAGCCCAATGTAGAATCAGACTAGGCAAGAAAGAAAAATGAGCCAACTGCCCTTTCCAACAACAGGTCGACCTGTCTTCATGGCATGAATAATTATTCACAGTGTCTAGGGACTTACACATTAAACTGACTACAGGAGAAATTTCCAAAACGTGCTTACTAAATTATCTTAAAAGTGAAATAATTTGGCCAAATTTGAAGGAACATTAAAAGTAATGGAAGATTACTTTTGTTTTTGATATTCCTCCTCTTTTGATTATCAATTTCTGATGTGTAACTGAACTCTTTCCCACAGCTTAGTCAACAAGTCAACATGTTCATGGAAAAACTACAATATGCAAAGTGTTAAGGTCAAGAGCCAAAGAAATATAATGCAGGGTTCTTGCCCTTGATCAAGGAGCTTAGAATATGATGTCAGAGGTGGAGGTGGTTAGCTGGAAGTAGGCTATATCTATAGCAAAGAATCAATAATAATACAAGAATTTCAATGCCAATTAATCAGTACGGAAAATTGTTCTTGAATTTCATATGCTGCAGAGAAAATATTGGGTTTTGTGTTCAGCGAAGTCACAAAAAAGAAAAGAGAAAACTTTTCTATTTGTTTAGAAATCTAGACAGAAATATTAAATTTCCTCTTCCAATATTTTATAGCATTATTCTGTTTTGTTCAGATGAGATCGTTTTGGGAACTAAAAAAATATATATAATATATTTTGAAGAAAGATCTGTATTGAATAATACTTCTGGCCAAGCACTGGACCTGGCACATTATATACCCAACTCACTTCATTCTTACCACAAGCCTTAAGAGTAAGTTAATATCGGGCATATTGTTCGAATAAGAAAATGGAATCTTGAAAAAATATGTTTCAGGTTTATAAAACAGTGCTGATTTCTCTCAAAGTAAGAGCTTACACAAGGTTCCAGCAGTCATCCTTCCTAAGAAAGTATGCATTTAGGAGAAGACTATGGCCACGGAGAAAGGAAGAAGTATTTCTTAAGGGGGCCAGTTTCACAATACATCTGAAGAAAAGGGACCAGGCTGAAAAGGACCCCCCACACTCCCCACACTGAGAAATTAACTCATTTATTTTTTCTTTTAATTCTAGAGGTGAAACAAAGTTACAAGCAAAAAAAAAAAAAAATGCTACCATTTTTGTAGTTGTTGGAGAAAAAACAATTGAAGAGTGAAAATTCAACTCTAAAGTATTCATTTATTGTTTTTTAATTGTTAAATTTATTGGAGAGACATTGGTTGGTAAAAATGACACAGGTGTACAACTCTATATTGCATCATCTATGCATTGCATTGTGTGCTCACCACCCAGAGTCAGTTCTCTTTCCATCATTATCTATTTGATGGTCCCTCCCTCATCCCCGTTCCTCCACCCCCTTACTCTCAACTAACCACCTAACTATAGACTAGGTCCATGAGTTTTTGTTTCTTTGTTCTAAAAAATTCATTTATTAAGCTAAAAATGTCACACAGGAGAACCTGCTGGGTGTCATGTAGTAGCCTACACTCTAGGAATATATTAATGAACAAGGAGTGTCCCTGAGGCGCTTGCCTTGCAATAAGGAGACTGACCAATAAACGGATAAACAAACGAAAATGTAGTTTGAGACAATGAAATAAGAGACATCAAGAGATGAGGTGAGACAAGCTCCCAAATCAGTTGCCACAACCTATGAGGGCTGTCCAGAAAAAAATCCATCCATAAATGCCTCTATTTTTCATATGACATGACTGGACAGCCCTTGTAGATTTTTATGAATTCTGGCTTACTGATAATGTAATTTACATAAGTAAAACTCACTTTGGGGGGCACAGCTCCATGAAGTTTCATAAATTTAATCAGTTATATAACCATCAACATAATTAAGATAAAAATGACTTCCATCACCCCCTCAAAATCACCCCTTCCCCCTTTGTAGTGGTCCCCTCATCTGTCACTCCTGGCTTCCACAGCTAATGATCTGATATCTGTTCCTACACTTTTCATTTTCTAGAACCCTATGTGAATGGAAACATTTAGTCTGTATGGTTTTTGTTTGTTTGTTTGTTTTGGCCTCATTCCCTAGCATCTTTTGGATCTCATTCATTTGGTAGCATAGATCAGTAATTGGTGCCTTTTTATTGTTGAATACATTTTTCATTCCCCTACAGTATATGAGAGTTCCAATTGTGTACATTATTGCCAACACATTGGATTGCTTGTTTTGTTTCAATTTCACCTTTCTACTAAATGTGAAGTGAAATCTGTGATTTTTAATTTGCATGTCCCTAATGACTACTGACGTTGAACAGTTTTTGTGTGTTTATTTGCCATCTCTGTCTTCCTTTGCTAAAGTGTTTGTTCATATTTTATGTCAATTTGTTGTTGGGTCATTTTTCTCATCAATGATTTTAAGATAATTTTATATATGTGTTGGACAAAAGTCCTTTTTCAAATATGTATTTTGGAAATATTTTCTCACACTGGTGCCATATCTTTTTCTTCTTTTCTTTTTAAGATTTATTTTATTGTTTTAAGAGACAGGAGAGAGAGAGAAAGGAGGGGGGTGACCCAGAGAAGTCTCCATGGTCATACGTCATTTGTTGTGACGTGGTTTCATTCCACACAGGTGGATGTGAGGCCATGCGGGGCAGAAACTGAACTGGGAGGAGAAAACTTTCACTGCTGAGCCATCCCAGCAGTTACCAGTTGTGCCACAGTTCAGCATATGGGTTTGCATGGGCCAGGGCCGGGTATCAAACCCCAAACCTCACTATTGTGAGGCAAGAGCTTAATTACTGAGATATCTCGGCATCCTCTCTTTCTTATTTTTTTAACAGTATGATTTGGAGATAACTTTTTCAAATTTTCATAAATACCACTTTTTATATTTTATATTGATTGTTTGTTAAACACACACACACACACACACACACAAGAAAAAACAACAACAATCTTTGCCTGACCCAAAGTTATAGAATTTTTTTATATTTTTTCTTCCAGATGTTTATAGTTTTAGGTTTTCTACTTTGGTCATACTCCAACACCAGGTAATTTGTGTATGTGGTAAGTGGATAGGTTGAGGTTCAGCCTTTTAAATATATTTTTTTATTTTTTTCAAAATTTGGTTGTTCAATCACTCCAGTGACTTATGGTGAAAAAAAATCCCTTTCCAGTGAATCTTCTCAGCACCTTTATTAAAATCAATCAATCAATCATATCACTCCAGGTTTCCTCCAAACTCTCTATTTTGTTTTGTTGATCTATAAGTCTACACCACATGTCAAAGCATAATTTTTGATCAAATGTCCTGAGCTTACATACAAAAAAATTAATTCCATGGTTAAATGAGCTCTTATTTTATGCTTATTCCCACTTTATTTCTAAGCAAATGGCAACACTGGAGGTATGCCACAACTTTTAAAAAAAGATATAAAAATAAAACAAATCAAACCTATTGGAGATAACTTTTCAAAAATCTGAAAAAAAAACAAAACCCCACAAAGATATAAAAATTGACCTAGAAAATGTACTCTAGATGAAGTACTATTCTAGGAAACAGAATAAACATATTCCTTTCTCTATATTCCTCGGCAAAATAATATTAAAGGAAATGCTTCTCTCTGGAAAAAATTATAAGAACTCTATAGAGATTAAAATAAGAGAATAGAGGCTAGAATAAACTTGGAATATGAACTGGTAGTGATTAAGGAGGAATGAGTTGGGTGTACACATATGAGGGTTGTCCAGAAAGTATCCAGCCATATATCCATTCTCACTATATTCACAATGGCTGGAATTTTTGTGGACAGCTCTCTTATGTCAATAGTTGTCAAATTCTACATTTTGTATGTAATATGTTATGTGCCAATTATACTTTAATAAACCTGCTACAACAAGCACAGAATGATATCTGTATACACATGTGTGCACATACATACACACACAAAAAGACTAATTTAAAAGAAAAAAACCTTAAGTTTGAAATGATGAGATTAAAAAATAAAAAAAAAAGATAGAAAATTTAGTAGAATATAAAAAAATAAAAGGAATGAGTAAGTAACTCACAGGAAAGCTATACTCAATGGCTAACCTACTTATGAACTGAGCCTCAGCTTCACTCATCATCAGTGACATGGAATTTGATATATCACTATACTGGCAAAAACTGGAAAAGGAAATAATGGCAAATGACAGTAAGAATGTGGGTGACGAGGACCCTCTGCACTGCTGGTAGGGGTGTCAAGTGATGCAACCATTTGCAAAAGATGTTTGTAGTATTTGTGGACATTGAGTATGTACTTTACAAACATTCAATTATTTGTACAATAATTACATAACCAACATCCTCAAAACCCCAGAAAAACTCTTTCACTAGTTCACAAGAAAATCTTAACTAAAATCTTTATAGCAACATGTTTTATGGTAGCAGAGATCAGAAAAAGTTTAGTGATTTATAGAGAAGGGACTGAAAAGCAACATGTAAAGCAGGGCTGTCCAAAGAAGAAGCATTGTCTGGGGCCACACATAAAATACACTAACACCAATGAGAGCTCATGAGTTTAACAAACAAACAAACGAATGAATGAAAAAAATCTCATAACATGTTAAGAAAGTTTATGACTTTGTGTAGAGCCACATTCAAAGCCATTCTTGGCCTACGTGAGGCAGGACAAGCTTGATATAAAGGAATACTTATGACGTCAAGAAGTAAAACTGGAGATGCCAGGATAGCTCAGCAGGTTGAGCACTTGCCTTGCAACCCAAGGTCCGGGGATCAAATCCCTGCCCGTGTTTCTATAAACCCATGTGCTGCACTGTGGCACAGCTGGTAAGCACTTTGACGTCAGCGAGGGTTCTCACCTCCAATGCAAGAGGCCTCCAGTTCGGTTCCCACCCCATGCGGCCCCACATCCACCTGTGTGGAATAAAACCATGTCACAACTGATGACATACAACTATGGAGACTGCTCTGGGTCCTCCCCCTTCTCTCTCTCTCTCTGTCTCTCTCATCTTCTCTCAAACAATAAAATAAACCTTAAAAAAAAAAAGAAAATATTGTCCATCTTTAATATTATAACCCTTCATAGGCTCTGACCACTTGTCATGTATAATGAATATATATATTTTCCTGGATGCCAAACCTCTCTCTGGATTCACCCATGAAATATCATGACTACTGGATACTCTTTTATTGACTATCTATTCTCCCATTTCTGTAGCTGGGTTTATGTTCTCATATATTTCATTAGAGTGACTCTTGGGCCTATGTCTTTGTCAGGATGATCTGAATGCATACGTATAAATCGTAACAAATACCATGAATACAGCACTTGCTGTGTGTGCTGCAAATATATCTTCCAGCTACGGTGGGTGGTTGGAGCAGGACATGGCTTTTACACACGTTCAGACAGTACCTGGCAATTGGAAAGCATATTTATTCACATATTTAAAAATCACTTATCTACAAATTTTGATATTATAGTATGAAAGTATATACATCCATCACACGATGTTAAAATAGATTATTAGAGATATAATTTATCCCAGGCAACGTAAAGAGAATTTCACAAGACTGCTTCTTATAGGTGATATTGTGGATATTACAACTCTATGAAATCAACAAATTTGAAAAGCTGGTTTCACCTGTAGAGCAAAAGATGCATTAAGAGAAATACTGATAAAGCAGTGAGAGCTGAAGCTGTGGAAAAGGTGGAAGATCCTAGTATTCAGGGGGGTAGTGCTTGCCAAAGACAATGTTAAGGAAAGGAAGAAGCAGAGGAAGAGACACCCCCAAACCCTCTTTTCTATTGTCTTGATCTGCTCTATGATGGCCACTGTCTGAACACAAGTGGCAGCCAGCTTATGAGAGAGTTCTGGTGATGTGTCCCACAGTGTTCAAAATCCCACCATACAAACCAAGGCAGACAATGATGGAGACTATTTCTTAGAGGCAAAGGTGAGAAATGGAAAACAACAACACAATCATTGTGCAAACCCCTGCATTTTATAATAATCAAACAATTAGGGGATTATATCTCCTTTTGTAAAAAGTGTCAAATTTAAAATAATATGAATTGAAAAGTAAAAAGAAAAATATTCTGTAGTATCCTGACAAAAGCTATTTTTATGTTAACTGCATACAATAATGATTCGTTAGTGCTTACTGAATGGTAGGCACTATCTTAAGTGCTTTGCATATAATAGTCTAGTTATATATTATTCTTCATAACAGTACTGTGGGACTGTATACTATTCTAAATCTTTCTTTCAGATGAGGCCAGTGTCACAGATCAGTTATAGTCATTTGCCAAAATTCACACCACTAGTAAAGTTTAAACTCAGTGGTTGGCTGTTAGAGTTGTACTCTGTAGTAGTAGACAAACTAAAATGGGGACAGAACATAGCATTGGTTGAGCAATAACTTGCCTTCATATGGTATAGGGTACTACAGATTTCTAATAGAATATTCCTTTAAAATGTACCTACTGATTCATTTTCTCTATGATTTTTTCTTTCCTTTTTGGAAAATCTTTTCCTCCTTTGAGGCTAAACCATGAGGTTTCTAACCCTCCATGATGGGCCTATTAGCTAAACAAGGCCCATAGTGTAGGACAGAAGAATAAATTATTAGAGATATATCAATTCAATGGAAAAGGGAAATATATTAAGGTCTGCAAATGAATACTGAGGTGGTTGTGGCAGGGGTAGATTCGGAGAGAAGGAGAAGAGGGCTACATTAATATTTGGAAGACCAAGGTCACCAGGGAATCTATTTGTAGGTTGTCTCCAATTATTATAAAAGTAAATTCTTAGTGTACTGATCCACTGCACTCACCCCCAGGGTAAATATTTATAGATTTGTACAAATCAATTATCTATGCCTCATTCTATGCCTAGGAAATCCAAGTCTAAGCCCAAAGCCTGTATTTTTGGAGCAATGCCATGATTAATCATTTAATATCCGTGCTTTTAAAAAAGTTATTTGGCCTCATGCAGACTGAATTAATGAATAATCTCAACTACCTCCCACAAAGTATGTAAAAGTATTACCAAGGGAGAAAAAACTCTTCAAAAATCCATGATGTCAGGCAGTTGCATAATCTACAGCCTTACTGTATTTGGGAAATTATATGTGAGGTTAAGAGTAAAATTGTCTTCATCAGCAGAAAAGAAAGAAAAGTGACTTTTAGTGGCAGGTTCTCAATATTTTGAAGAACAGTGAAGTAGGAAACCTAAGTGTCCCCTAGGTGTTACTAGGAAACTCATTGCAGACTGTCAGTCATGGTAATTGACATAAAGAGAAAATAAAATCTATTCTAATATAATGCTGGGAGTCAACGTTAATAAAACATGACAGAGAAGTCCAGATAGTTTCTGAAATCTTCCAAAATGCAAGACCATTGAAAACTGAATGGTTCTTACTGTTCTTAATGCATAAATCAGAATATGAAAGGGGCTTCCAGGCAGAATTTTTAGAAAGAATTAGGAGTGCAGATTCCATTAAGAAGAAACAGCACTGTATGGATTGATATGGAAAGATGACCAAGTTATATTGTTAAGTGAACAAGAAGGATGTTTTGGACCCTTATGCAAAGTAATATTCTGTTAAACTAAAATAGCAATAATAACGTAAAAGATGCCCCTAGGGTTTTCATCAGCAGAAAGTTATAGAGATTTCATATCTTTAAACATTGCTGATTCTCTCATGTCAGTGGGGTCCAACCTTGTGGCTTCTCTGGGCCACATTGGAAGAAGAATTGTCTTGGGCCACACATAGCTAATGTGTTAAAAAAAAAAAAGTCAAGGGAAAAAATCTCATAATGTTTTAAGAATTTGTATTGGGGCTCATTCAAAGCCATCTGGAGCTGCAGATTGGACATGCCTGTCTTATAATGAAAAGCACATTTCTGAGGCCAATAGTGTTTAGCTGCCTTTTTTGACAATAGTGATCTTCAATTTTCAATTGCCTGTCTCTGTAAACACCAGTCTCTGGTCTTACGAGAAGCAGATAAAAACTTCTAGAACAAACAATGAGATAAGTTTGCTTTCATTTCACAGTGCGTACTCATTTAGATGATATAAAAAGGAAGAGAATCAGAAATTGTAAAACATTTAAAGTAACCTGTGAATGAACAGTGATGTAATTACTGTCATTGATTCTTATCCTCTGCCTTTTAATATTTATCCCTGATTTTTCACACTCGTTTCTTAGATTACTATAGGTTTCCTGGTGGCCTCTGGCCTTGTCAAGCCATTGAATGTGTTTGTTGTTGTTGTTCTCTTGAACTCCAGGCCTATCTAGCTTCTGACTTGTCCCTTGTTCTGACCTTCCTTTGGTTTTTCTGATGTTTAGTACCATATGTCTGCTGGCCATGCCGCTGGTTTGTCATACTCCTTCCCAACTCTTGCCACCAGCTTCCCTGACCTGACACACAGTTATCCTTAAAGTGTGCCATATTTTCAAATCTATGTATCCAGCCCAGACCTCACTTCTGAAGTACAGACTGGATCTACCCAACCATTTCCTAGAAATTTTCATTGGGTAATTTTAGAGGCATGACAGATTTTTATGCAAAATTATCATTTCTATGATCAAGAGTATGAATGCAGGAGCTGGAATTACTAAGTTTGGTTCTTTTACCACTTAAGAGCTCAGAGACTCTGAAGAAATGATTCAATCTGTCTGTGCTTTTGTTTTCTCACCAGTAAATAAGATTAATTGTAGTATTGTCTTCATAAGAATATGGTGAGGATTTAACTAAACTAATTGCTCTGAACAGTGTTTGCACATAGTAAGGTCTCCGCTTCAGTTGCTGTTAGCCATTATCCTTTATCTTTCAGGTAGCTGGAATGAACCTACAAAAATTGGATTCAAGGGACATTTTTAGTGGTTTGTATCTTCTGAGGCATTGCAGATGTAACTGCATGTCTCTAATGTCACAGAGCCAAAGGAGAGTTTGGCTACTTGAACATTTCAACATTTTTTGTCATTTTTTTTCTGGAAAGAACCGCCATGGAAGAATAATACGTAACCATTACTGGTGGTGGTCTGGCAGTCTTCTTGCCTGTCTCTCTTGCTATAGAAAATGGAAAAGCTGGATAATTACTCGCTCCATCTCCTTTACATTTAGGCAGTCAGATCCATCGTTCTGATACATTAGTTAAAAGGCAAGCTTGTCCAGAATGGCTTTGAATACGGCCCAACACAAATTGGTGAACTTCCTTAAAATGTTATCAGATTATTTTTTGTGACTTTTTTTGTTTGTTTTTTTTAGCTCATCAGCTATCATTAGTGTGAATGTATTTTATGTGTGGCCCAAGATAGTTAAGATAGTTCTTCTTCTTCCAGTGTGACCCAGGGAAGTCCAAAGGTTGGACACCCCTGTTATAAGGGAAAGTCCGCCTGAGGCTTTTAGAGAATATCTTCTCTCTAATGAAAGAAAATAGGCAGTTTAAAAGAGTTTGCTTAACAACTTGCAACCCCCCTGTTGATAGGCAAAATAATAATCTCCCCCAAATGTCCTTGTCCCAATCTCTGAAACCTATGACAGCTGGGACTTTGAAGATATAGTTAAAGGTATGCCTTTGACATGAAGAGACCAGGAGGATCTAATCTAATCACAAGAGTTTTTAAAACCAGAGAAACTTTCCTAACTGTGGTCAGAGAGAGATGTGAGGACAGAAGAAGGGTCCTTGAGGTACCATGTTGGAAGGACTCACCCTGTCATCGCTGACTTGGAAGAAGAAAGTGACTATAAGCCAAGGAATGTCGGCAACCTCTGGAAGCTGAACAGGCCAGTTAAAGGATTTTTCTCTTGGAGCCTCCAGAATGGATAGCAGCCCTGCCTGCATTTTGAGTTGAGCCCAGTCAAACCCGTCAGATGTCTGGTCTACAGGCTTAAAAACTAAATTTGTGGTGAATTGTTATGGTGGCAATAAGACACTAATCCTCATATATTCCCCATTTTCATCGTCCTGATTTTTATAGAACAGCATGAGCACAGGATGACTGCTATCCACAATCACCCTGATGTCAAAAACATTGCAGAGGGGAAGCCGGTATGGCTCAGTAGGTTAAGCACTTGCTTTGTAGTCCTGGGGACCAAGGATCGAATCCCTGCCCTGGCCCGTACGAACCCATATGCTGAACTGTGGTGTGCTTCCCATGTGGGAGGACCCCAGTTCAATTCTTGCCCCCTGGTTCGGCCCCTGGCTCAAGGGGGCATGCCTCCCATGCAGTAGGCTGCCAGCTCAGTTCCTGTCCTGCGCAGCCACCGCCCACCTGTGTGGAATGATACAATGTTGAAAACTGATGACCTACAACTATGGAGACTGCTCTGAGCCCTCCCCTTCTCTCTCTGTCTCTCTGTCTCTCTCTGTCTCTGTCAAAAACAATAAAATAAATCTTTTATAAAAACAAACATTGCAGAAATATGGACCTGGGATCAGGGAATTGCTGAGATAATTCTGAAAAATGGCTACCTCCCATTGTCTTTTTCCTTGTAGACTTAATAAATATTTTTATGATTTGAATCCCTACTGCTTTACTATTTGATAGCTCACATTGTATCTATTTTGGGAGGAGGATTTTTACATTATTTTTCCCCTTTTTGGACTATTAAGATTTGATTTATATATTTTTTGTCAATTAGAAGTACAGTCATATCTTGGTACTCAACTACTTTGAAACTCATCAGATTTAGTACTCAACACATTTTGATGCAAAAATTTTGTCCCAGTACTCATCGTTTGTTTGGTACTGGTTTCTGCTCCTGGAACCAATTACAGACGAGTACCAAGGTGCTACTGTATATAGCTTGATATATTTTGGTAATTGGATACAATTGTGTAAATACTACCATAATTAACAGCTAGAATAGTCCCTTTGCTCTGAAAAGCTTGCACTAAGATCTTGTCCTTACCCCCTCCACCCGCCCAAACTAAGAAATTAACATTGGTATAGCACTGTTAATAAAACTAAGGACTTTATTTGCATTATACCAGTTTTTCCACTAATTCCTTTTTGTCTATTCTAGGATCCAACTCAAGCTTACATTTAGTTGTAATGGCTCCTTATTTGGCTCCCATCCTGACAGGTTCTCAGCCTTTCCTTGGTTTTTATACCTCTGACACTTAGTCAAATATTTTATAGAATGTCTCTCAATATGGATTTGTCTGATGTTTACTTATAATTAGACTAAGGTTATAATTTGTGGGGAATAACCACAAAAGGAAAATAATGTTCTCATGAAAACATGTCAGAGCGTCTTTAATATCAGTAAGATCAAGGATGATGTTAACCTTATTAACCCTGATCATTGCTGAATTTCACCACCTGTAAAGTTACTGTTTTTTCTTTTTCCATATTATAATTGTTTCCATACTATATTCCCACATATAATTTTTAAATCATGTTTTAAAACCTGTGGTTTCTTTAATTTCACTGGACGTGCAAAGAACATATTACCTAAATATTTTTTCTTCCACACACATATTTTACATTTTAAAATTACTAGGCACTATTTTCAAGGATGTTAAAAATCCCTTCTTCAGAATATCTATATAGTTTTGTATTTTTTTATACAATATGTATGGTCATGAAAGTAAACACATGCATTATACTGTGTTATAACCAAAAATGGTCCATGGTTGCTGTGTTTTTTAAGTAACTGCTTCCCATTTTGTATTTCATTTCAGCCTCAATTTAGTTAAAGTTAGTATAATGGAATTTCAGCAGCAATAGCAAGCTGCCATTTGTTTGTTTTTGTTGTTTATTTTGCAGGGGAGGGTGCTTGCTTTTAGTTCAGCCCCACTGTTCTGTTCCTTCATAATTTATCTAAACTTCTTTAGTCTTCCAAAGGAGTCAGCATCCTGATTTTAAGTAAGAAAGAAGTGAAAAACCTGTGAAGGGTTTTAATTCACATATGTTTTTTGGCAATCATCTGATTTCTATGAGCTTCTGCCCTCACACCCTGTCCCACTTACCTTGAATTTCACGAATTCTTACATTCTAATTAGGTGATTTTAAATTCCTTTCCTCAGTTGACTGACACACAATAGAGGTTTGTTAAATACTTGTTATTTGGTGGTTTTAATGACAAGGATGATAGTGATAATTATTGTAAAAGATTCATATTAGTTGAGTAAAAACTAATATATAGTTGACTTTATTTTCAGACATATTCCATAAATACAAATGAAGCCATAGCATAGGAAAGGGGAAATAACATGGCAGTTGGCGAAAAAGGAATGAATTCTTGGTTGTGACTGTGGTATTTATTCTCTGGCTGCCCTTGGGCAACTCATTTATTAAACTGAACTTTATTTAGTTGTTTCCTCTACAGAAGACCATGCAAGTTCATTTGTATTATTCTTTTAGTAGCAATAATTATCAAAAAATACAAGTCAAGTCAATTACCCATTGATTTTCTCAATCATGTTATGAAAATCATATCATATCTCCATGTTCTAATTATTTTCCAAAAGACAACCTGATTATCCTTAATATACATAATGATAATTATCAGAATTTTTATGTAAAAATAAGGCTGGCATTTTTAAAAACTGTATTTTAGGAAAAAAATAAATAAGTTTTCCTAATTGTCCACATGGGTAAAAACTCAAGTCAAATAATGTGCAAAAACATCTAATTTGTAAGAACTGTAGAGGATAGAAGATAATCTAGAATAGTCATCTAAACTACTTATTTTACACATGAATATAAAGTTAAATTCTCTTTTATCAAGGTAAGATGCCGAATAATTTTATAAACACACTGGGGTTTTGTGAACAAAAACTTACTGTTAATATGACTCATGTACATGACTAGGTAAAATAAATAGGAATTACATATGTTTGAATAAACGGTTCTTCCTTAATCTACTCAGCTGAAATTATGCTGTCTACCTTTCATATCCTCAGAGCATATTTGTTTAACACTTTGGCACATGGCCTGGCTTACTTTAGTTGAGTATGATTCTCCAAACAAGGCTGAACCACTGAAGGAGGGGAATTCTGTTTTATATGTTGTTTTCCTCACTATGTCCAGCACCATTTCTTACACATTAGAAGGGGCTCTAGATGCACTTGTTCAGTTGATATTTAAATGTATGCCTTTTGTTATTTACTGTTACTCTAGGGAACAGATGACTTTCCTAGAATGTAGTACTTAAAATATAAAAATGTAAAAATGTAAAAATTTCTAGATTATCAGGTAACTTAATTTAAAACTTTGTATCCATTTCATTAATATTCACAAATATTCTCAGCTTATTAATTCTGGGTCATTTTTTTTTGCATAATGGTCATAAAATATACCTGTAATATTTGAGCTATAAAGTCAGAGACCAAAACCAGCATACTGATATTTCACATTTTAAAAATAAATTAACTTATGTAGGAGCAGTTAATCCTTGATGTCAAGCAATGCTACATTTTTCCCCTTAAGTAATTTAAAATATAATTTCCCTCTGGATTTTAAAAGCTCTGAGATATGCTATATTGAATAAAATCAACTCTGCTTGGGAAAAGAAAGACACACTTCATATAGCCAGAGAATAATTTTCCATAGACTAATACATTTTCTCTTGGAATTCATCACAATTCAACCTGTATGTTATTGAGAAAAACCTTCTAATTCTGAAGTTAATTCAGAAGGCACAATCTACTAGAGTTAAAATTGTTGTAATGGTTTTTATAAAGTGCTAAAATATCTTGAAGGTGAAATACACAGTGAATAAAATCAAGAAATATGATATTTAGTATTTCAATTTTAAGTACAGTAGACTGTTAGTTAAGCAGCACCCATAGGGACTGGTAGGCAGATGCTGGATAAATGTAAGTAGGCTCTCCATTAACTGGAACTCAAGCAACTGGCAAAACTGCTTGAGTTCTGGTTAACAGAAAGTCTACTGTATATTGTCTCTATGTCATATAAATATAATGATTATATACTGGTATGCTGCCATTGGAAGGCTGTCTGCAGGTGTGGTTGATTGATAACAGGAGAAGATTCCTTTCAGATGTGTGTGTGTGTATGTGTGTGTTTGTGTGTGTGTGTGTATGTGTTGTGTATGTACATAAATCAAATATAATTTTATACCAGGTGATAATTATTATCATGGAGCTAGTTTATATTTTGAGCCTTTTACATTACATAAATGCTAATACATATGCAACTACATTGGTCTTTAAAATAACCCTGTGAAGTGGTCATGGTAAGATAGAATCATTCCCTTTTTTTTTTAACACTGGGAACTCAAGTTCCAGAAAATGTAGGTCACTTCCAGAGAATACTTAGCTATGAAGAGTAGAATTAAGATTACAAACCAGTTCTCCTAGACTGCAGAGAGGTGCTCATTTGGCAGAAAATAATATTTATGTGATATACACACACATTCCTTTTGCATAAATTTAATATAGCATAGTACTTAAGAGCAGGGGCCTGAAGCTGTGCATATTGGCTTTATATACTGACTTTGCCACTTATTTCCTGTGTGTCATAAAACTGCTATTGTTGTTGTTGCTGCTGTTATTGTTCAGTGTCCACTTCTGCCAAATAGGAACAATGATAATACATACCTAACTGAGCTATTGCAAGAAATTATTGAAGCATTCTAATAAAACAAAGTAAATGCTCAATAATGATAGCTAACACCACCATCACCATCATCATCATCATCGTCACCATTACGTACCTTGCTATTGGACCAAATGTTTGTGACACCCCGTAAGTCTTCTCTGAAATAGTGTTGCTTCATTGGTAATGTGAAAATTTAAAAGTATCTACTCAACTATAATAGATAATGTGGGAGTTAAAACAGCTAGATAATCTTATAGAACTTAGACATTATTTGACCTAAACTCCTAACCAAATAAATTTAGTTTTTTAAAAATTTATTTTCATTTCCATATACTATTTAATATATAAAATAATTTATGTAGCATTTTTGGTGAGAGCTGTCTTCCTGGCTTGCAGGCTGACACCTTCCTGTTTTATCCTCATGTGGCCTTTCTTCTGTGCTCATGCAGAGAAAGACATCTCTCTCTTTCACCTCTTGTAAGGCCACCAATTCCACCATGAAGGCCCCACTGTCAGGACTTAATTGAACCCTAATTACTTCCCAAAGATCCTACTTCCAAATACCACATGGGCATGTCTTTGTATAGGGCTTCAACATATGAATTATGAGGTGACATAAACCAATCAGTTCCTAACAATTTCATACTTCATTAATCTCCTTTCCTATCAATGGATTTGTATTGTTTTCATACACTGCTGGTGAATATTCTTATGCAAGTTTTATGTTCCACATATGCATGCATTTCTGTGCATATAAAATTGCTTCGTAACAAGGTAGGATCTTACTTAACCTCATTAGATAATTAGATTATCTTCACCTCAGCATGTTCACCCATGCCTTTTGCTTTCAAAACTCTCCTCCCTACCACCAGGCCCATCATCACTCTAGGCAACTAATGACCTGATTTCTAGCACCAAAAATCAGTATTGCTGTTTGGAACTTAATAGAGTTAGATAATTGGTTTAAGTCAGTGGATGTGGTCTCCCATAGCATATGGCACAATTCTCACTATGGAACATGAAGAAATGTCTACTGGAGAATTTCGTGAAAATAATATTCTCATGATAAAGACAGACAGAGAGATGCTTAAGAAAAGATAGACTTGTGGAAATTGTCATATCAGGATATAAAGTCAAGAAATTTTTTTTTTTTTTTTTAGATTTATTTTATTTTAGAGAAGGTAGAGAGAGAAAGAGAGAGAGAAGGGGAGGGCCTCGAGCCGTCTCCATAGTTGTGCGTCATTACCTGTGACACAGTTTCATTCCACACAGGTGGATGTGGGGCCGTGCAGAGCAGGAACTGAACCCAGGGCCTCCCTCATGGGATGCAAGAATCTTTGTCACCATCCCAGTGGCTAAGCAGTTGTGCTGCAGTTCAGCACATGGGTTTGCACTGGCTGGGGTCAGGAATTGAACCCTGGATCTCGCAGTTGCAAGGCAAGCACTCAACCAGCTGAACTACCCCAGCATCCCAAGAAATTTCTAAAATTAACAATAAATTTAGGGTTTCAGCTTACTTTTATGATGATCTCAGTTCTGAGGGCATATGTAATAGAAAATGCTTTCAGCACAGTCATATAACATCCCAGAATTTTCAGCAGTTTCCTTGAAGTAAAAACAGAGATTTGAGCTTGTCATTCTCATGCCACCATAAAGAACCATTCTTTCCCTACAAATTTGGATATATTTTATACCACATTTCCCTGAACATTGCTTGCCGAAAGCCATGTTTTACATCACTTAGAATTTTTCATTTGCAAACAATGGAATTTCACTGGCTAATTTATGGTAAACATAAGGGGCAGAGGATTTCTATGGTCCATTCCACATATAAAGAACTTAGAAGTCATAACTCCTATCCTTACTACAACAACAATAGCAACAACAACAACAACTAAATACAGTAAAAATCAATGACATTTCTTGGTATCTTCAGAGAACTGAAGGGAAATATATAGAGAAGCTCAAAAAGTCAAGGCCACTGGATTCTTTTTATATCTACTGATATAGCAAACATGAAACTCAGCCTAGTTTCTGGCCAGATTAGCAAAAATCCTCATACTGAAAGCCTATTTATCTTAGTATTTCTTATTTGACACAACACTGGATTAAAAAAAGAGACTTAACTATATATTGGCAATAAGTAAGTAAATAAATAAATTAATAAAAGTAAAATAACACTTTCAATATAAAACTTCAGATTGATGAAAAGTAAAGGGGTAGAGAAAGATATTTCATACAAATATTAGTTAAAATAATTCTGGAGTAGCAAAATTTCTTTCAGACAAAGCAAACCTTAGAACAAGGAAAAGATGGGCATTATATAATGATAAATGAGTCAATTTTCCATGTAAACATTACAATCCTAAACATGCATGTGCCTAAAAAACCAGTATTAAAAAACATGAAGAAAAAAACGATAGAACTCTAAGGAGAAATTGACAAATCCACTATTACAGTCCAAAACTTCAACACTCTTTTTTTTTTCATAATTGGTAGACCAAGCAGGCCGAAAATTAGTGAGAATATAGTTGACTTCAATGGCACTATCAATCAATTTGATCTCATTGACATCTATAGAACACTGCATCCAACAGCAGAATACATGTGCTTCTCAAGCTCACATGAAGCATTTACCAATATGGACCACATATTCAGCAATGAAACATACTTTAACAAATTTAAAAGAACAGAAATCATGCACATAGATCACACTGGAATTAAACTATACATTCATTAAAGGAAGAGAGTTTGATAGTACATAAATACATGGAAATTAAAACTCTGCACACAAGTCAAAGAAATCCCAACTTAAATTTTACAAAAATTAATAAATTTTGAGCAAAATGAAAATAAAAGGACAACTTACCAAATAATATGATATAAAGTGAAAACAGTACTCAGAGGGAAATTTATAGTATTAAACTGATATATTAGAAAAGAAGGAAGATGTAAAATAGATAACCTATGTTCTACTTTGGGAAGCTAGTAAAAGAAGAGCCACTTAAGTCTAAAGAAAAACAGAATAAAAGAAATAATAAAAATTGGACTAAATTAAAATGAATTATAGACCTAAATGTAAAACACAAAACTCCTGGAAAATAACAAAGGATAAAATTTAGGTGAATTGGGTATGGTGATGACTTCTTAGATACAATAACAAGGACAACACAGAAAAATAAAATGATAAGCTGGACTTTACTAAAATTTAAAACTTCTGCTTCTTTAAAAGATAATATTAAAAAAAAGAGAACAAAAGTCACAGGCTGGGAAAAACTATCTGCAAAGACACATCTGATAAAGGACTGTTATCAAAAATGTACAAAGAACTCTTAAAACCCAACAATAAGAAAACAAACAACACAATTAAAAATGGGCCAAAAAGCTGAACACACATCTCACAAACAACATTTACAGATGGCAAGTAAACATATGAATTCATTCATATATAGGATATAAAACAAAAAGCAATAAATGAACAAATAAAACAAACACATTTATAAACTACAACACAGCAGTCATCAGAGGGGAAGTGGGTAGGGGAAGAATGAAGAGAGTAAAAGGGGTCAAATGTATGATGACGGAGGAGTACTAGGCTTGGGGTGTTCCACATAGTGGAATATAAAGATGATGTATCATAAAGGTGTATACCTGAAACTTATACAATGTTATTAACTACCATTACCCCAGTAAATTTAATTTTTAAAAAGATATTCAACATCATAGGTCATTAGGAAATTAAAAGTTAAAACAACTATGAGATGCTACTACACACATACAAAGGGGACCCTCCCCAAAAGTGGAATTCTCTTCTGGAGGGTGGGCTCCTTGTAGCACGGACTTCCCCCGCTAGGTGGTTCTGGGAACCCATCTGCATCACTGTACCAGCTGGTGTTGTTACGAGAGGCTGTGTTCGGCTTCAGTGAATTGTTTTTGGACACTTTCAATGCATCTGACTATTTCACGATGGGAGAATTACACAACACACCTACCCACGTTGCACTGAGTGTTCAGCAGTTTTTGACCAAAGACACATGACTCCCATGTTCCACCTGCCCTATTCACCCAATCTTGGCCTGAGTGACATTTTTTGTTTGTTTCCCTGGATGAAAACAATCCTCAAAGTGAAATGTTTTGCCAGTTTGAAAAAAGAGACACAATAAATGGCAGAAGCTCTAGAAGGCATCAAAATTGATTAATTCAAAAACTGTGTTGAGCAATGGAAAAAATGTCTCAATAGATGTATTGCATCAAACAGAGAATACTTTGAAGGTGACTGAAGTTTAAACATGTAACAATAAATATATTATTTTTTATAAATAAATTCCATTTTTGGGGATCCCTCATCATATTAAAGTGGCCAAAATCCAAACTACTGACACCATCAAATGCTGGTAAGGATGTAGACCAATAGGAACTCTCATTCATTGCTGGTGGGAATGCAAAATAATATACCGGTACCCACTTTCAAAGATAGGTTGGCAGTTTCTTACTAAAGTAAACATACACTTCCTATGAGATCCTGCAGTTATATCCCTTGATATTTATCTAAACAAATTAAAAATGTATGTCCACACAAAAATTTGCTCATAGATGTTCATAGCATTTTTATTCATAATTACCCAAACGTGGAAGCAACCAAAATGTCCTTCAGTGAATATACATCCAGGCAATGGGATATTCCTCTACACTAAGATGAAATGAGCTATCAATATAAATGAAATATTTAAGCATAAATCTAACAAAATATATACAGAATCTGTATGTAGAAAACTATAAAACTCTGATGAAAGAAATCAAAGATCTAAATAAATGGAGAGATAATTTCTGTTCACGAATTAGAGTACTAAGTATTTTTAAGATGTCAATTCTTCTTCACTTGATCTATACAGTTGACACAATTCCAGTTAAAATCCCAGCAAGCACTTTGGTAGATATTATGTAAACTGATTCTAAAGTTTATAGGAAACAGCAAAAGCTCTAGATTAGCCAACATGATACTGAAGAATAGCTAAGTTTCATGACTCACAGTACTCAATTTTAATATCTGTTATAAAGCTACATTAATCAGAGTATTAGAAAAATGTATTAAAATACCATAAAACAGGGAGGTACTAACAAAAGAATAGACATGCAGATTTTGAAACATACGTAATAGAGAGCCCAGAATAACCCATTCAAACACAGTCAATTGATCTCTGATAAAGAAACAAAAGACAAGAATAGTCTTTTCAAGAATCAGATATCCATATGCAAAAACAGATAAACAAAAACTAGGAACAGGACTTGCACAAAAATTAACCCAAAGTGCCATAGACTTAAATGTAACATGTAAAAGTATAAAGCATCTAAAGATAACATAGAAGAAAATCTGTTACCTAGTATTGGTGATGAGTTTTCAGATATAACATCAAAAGCCTGATCCATGAAAGAAAATAAAAAGATAAGTTGGACTTTATTAAAATTAAAATTTTCTGCTCTGCAAAGATGTTGTTAAGAGAAGAATAGGGAACCAAATTTAAAACATCTCATCATCTTTGATAAAAAACCTTTATCAAAGGAGAAAATGATAACCCCAAAGAAATTAAAGTTAGATAGGCGAAGTACCATTTGATCACTAACCTAACTCAGCTTGGTTCGAAGACTTGCACAATCTATGCCCTATCAATTTTTCCATCTTAATCAACCTGCTTTCTTGTGACTGCAACCCAAACACACCATATCTATCTATCTATCTATCTATCTATCTATCTATCTATCTATCTATCTATCTATCTATATCTATATCTATATCAAATATATATCAAATATATTTTTTCTGTGTTCTAGATCTACCTGTTTTTTTCTTTTATAAATATCTAAAAATTTTCTTAATTATCTTGTGAAAAATCTTGCCTGAGTTTTCACGTTTAGCATGCAGATTATTTCTCCCCCCTCCAAAACCCTGCAGTTTTTCCTAAATCATCTCAATTTGAATTACTTTCTCCTTATTTTGTCTTTCCATAGCAACACAGTTGTCTCTGTTAAAGCCACATTACTATGTCTCTTGTTTCAGACAATGATTATGTACATATTCTCCACACCTCAGGTTATAAGATGTATAAGGGCCAAGAATTCAACCCTTCTACTTTTCTTTCAAATCCTCTCTGCCCCAAATTTCACTCTAGTCTCAGATAGAGCCCATAGTTCCATGTCTTTCAGGCAGATGAGATCTAAGGGCATCACAGTTTCATCCTGAACTATATGCTTCTTCCTTCTTGCCCCAGGCTTCTCTGTTGCCTTAACTCTGGTCTACATAAGAACCTACTTAGCACACAAGCATGTGCAACCCAGGAGTATGAAAGAATTAATACCTGCTGCACCACCCTTGACCATTAGGGGTGAGAAGTAAAGCATAATTGTTTTCATTTTTCTCCCTTAGGTAAACAATTCTAAAATGCATTTCATAGGATTCACTTGAAGATCTTGGGAAGATCAATACCAGTTCCCAGTATAGTATGCAACTCAATATTACTTATTCTATTAGATTTTCCTTCTGCTCTGATATACTGCCCCATTACTCACCTCTCAAATGAACTTACTCTATTCCGTTTTCTGGGCTAAATACACCATGAATAAATATACCTTTTTCATCATTTTCTTCCTCCTTCATAATATAATATGAACCTAATCCTTCTTCAATTTAATTGTCCTGTTTCACTGCATTACAGTGCTTTTACCTTAGCCTTGATTTTTGATTAAGGTTAACTGACAATAACTGTCAGCAATTTAGCTTTATATTTCCTTGGCCCTTTTACAAGCCATTGAAAATTTGAAGAGGTCGGTACATAAGGAACTTTATGGTGCACTCTTTTTTTAAAGCCATAATCTTCCAATATGAGTAATCACTTTCCACTTTCTAATTTAACTATATTATAGTTCTGAGCTTTTTTGTCTGGTTTTAGTGTACACATAGGCTTATCAAAGTTACACTATAAATATGAGGGGGAACCAAAACAAAAAACAAAATTCTCTTCTGGAGGGTGAATACCTTATAGTATAGGCTTCCCCCGCTAGGTGAGTGTTCTAGGAACCCATCTGCATCAGTGTACTAACTGGTACTGTTGTGAGATGCAACAAACCAGAATCTATGTTAACCTAGTGAACATAACCCTTCTCACTCTAGTGACTTCCTAAGACCCTGCCTCACTCTACTTATATACGGCACAAGGCTTTATCAGTGGCTGAATCTTAAGGGAGCTGGCAGGTGGCAGCAGGCCTCAGGGTGTCCTGATTTTTGTGGAATGACCCCAGGCCAGGTATTGGCAGCAGCAGTCCTCAGTCCACAGCATGGCCTCTCCCACGTGCCTCCAGGTTTAGCACAGGCAGCATAGAACCACACATGGCTTTGAGCTCCTACAGGCTAGTCCCCAGCCGGTCGCAGGCAGTGGCTGAGCTGGGCCTGCACTAGAGCCCCTGCTAAGAAGCCCCAGAATCAACATACTTGGAGCTTGGCTTCAGACCACAGCAAAGCAGCACTCAATGAGCTCCATAAGTGGCACAAAGGGCGGTCTCAAAGAGGCACCAGAGTCCATTGAAGGGACTCCCTCCCAGTAGTATAAACCCTCTGCACAGCAGCCTGTAAGCTGTGGATATGGCCCAACCCGACAGCCAGTCATCTTGAGGGTCAATTGCAGCCACTGATGTACCAATAGCAATCAAGGCTCAATTATAACAGGAGGGCATATACAACCCACACAAGGACATTCCTGGAGCACCCAGAGCAGGTGACCAGGAAAAAAGTGTCAGGGCCCACAAGACACCTACTACATAAGGCCACCTGGCCAAGACTGGGAGATGTAGAAACAAATTCAGAGAGGCCCCTAAAATGAGGAAGCAAAGAAAGGTGTCCCAAAGTAAAGAACAGGAAAAAATTCCCAAAAAAGAACTAAACAAAGTAGAGGCTAGCAATCTACCAGATACAGAGACCAAAACATTGGTCATAAGGATGCTCAAGGAACTTAGTGAGAATTTCAACAGAGATAGCAAGTATAAAAAAGGACATAGAAACCATAAGAAAGAATTAGTCAGAAGTGAAGAATACAGTACTGAAATGAAGAATGCATTAGAAAAAATCACCAACAGACTAACTAAAGTAATGGATTGAATTATAGATTTGGAAGACAAGGGAACAGTTGAAGCCACCTCACTGGAAGGTACTTGGAAATTAGGACATGAATCTCACCCCAGTGTGTCTGTGGTCAATGATCCCTTGGACAGAGAGGAGGGTAAAAAAGCCCTACATTCTCGACTCAAGGTAAGACAGACTCTGGGGTTCAATTTACATTTAAGATTTGTGTATTCCCTTCCACTCTTCCTGTTCTGATTTAAGTGCTTATTTGTTTCTCTCAGAGCATCCCCTTAAAGAAGCATGCAAAAGAATTTCCAACTAAGATATTGCTCCTTAGGAAATCAACCTAAGAACACATGTGAAGTACCTGGCAGAACACTTGCCAAGAAAGAGAAGAGGAAAGTCACATGATCACAAGCAGACCTGGGCTTGGAAGTGAGTCAAGCAAATCTTTTGTTTTCTGATTTCATGCCATTTTACTTGTAGCATTATCATGCAACTGGTGAATTAGAACCTGCTTCGAAAGACAAGGGGCTAGGGCAGAGATTCAGTTTCTACCTTTTGTGCTTCAAAGTGTTTACAAACTTTCACAAAAAATATGTTAAAATTTATCGTTAGAATGTGACACATACTCATGTAATTAATTTATAGAAGATATATTTAATACTGTTTATTATTAGAGCCTTACCGTGCTCAACAACAACAATGACAGGCTTTTGGGAATGCATCAAATCATAATTAATTACTTACCTGGAAAATTGTAGCACTTATTCAGGCTTAACATTACAGGCCTCATTTGTACAAACAAGTCAGCATGAGTTTGAAAGTAGCTGAAATAATGTGAAATGCTATTAAATTTTACTTTGAAGTGGAAAAATCTGTCAAACTATGTATTTTGATATGTAGTTTTTTCTAAATATAGTCATGTACAGAAAGAATAAAATGAAAAGCAGTATAATATGAAGAGATCAACAAATATGGAATCAGAAAACATGTAATGAAGTTTTTAATTATATATTTTGGGTATACATTATAATTTGACATCTGCCTATATTACAAAGTGATTACCCCAAAGATCTAGCTACTATTCATCACCGTGTAATTGACCCCTTCAACCCATTTGCCTATGCCCCAACACCTTTCCCCTCGAGTAATCACTAATCTGTTCTCTGTATCTACAATTTTGTTTTGTTTGTTTATTTATTTTTTAGGATTTCACATATGAGTGAATTGTGAGGTATTTATTTTTCTCTTTTGGACTTATTTCACTTAGCACTATTAAGGTCCATCCATGTTGCCTCAAATGGAAAGATTTTCAATTTTTTTTTTTATCACATATTCTTTTTCCATTCATCCATCAGTGAATAGTTAGATTGTCTCCATTTCTTGGCTATTGTAAATAATGCTGTAATGAGTATAGGAGTGCATGTATCTTTTTGAATTGCTGTTTTTATAGTCTTCAGGTAAATACCCAGATGTGGAATAGCTGGATCATATGGTGGTAATATTATTCATTTTTGAGAAATCTCCATACTGTTTGTCATACTGGCTACATGAGTTTACAATTCCACCTACAATGCACAAGGGTTTTCTTTTCTTCACATTCTCTCCAACACTTATTTCTCATCGTTTTGATAATAGCCATTCTAACAGCTGTGAGGTGATATTTGTGGTTTTGATTTGCATTTCCCTAATCATTAGTGATGTAAAACATCTTTTTATGTGCCTATTGGCCATCTTCACGTCCTCTTTGGAAAAATGTCTATTCATATCTTCTGCCCATTTTTTAATCAGGTTAGTTTTTGTTGTTATTGTTGAGTTATATGAATTCTTTATGTATTTGGGATACTAAGCCCTTATCAGATGTATAATTTACAAATACCTTCTCCCATTCAGTAGGCTGCTTCTGTTTTCATGATGACTTCCTTCACTATGCAGAGCTTTAAAATTTGATGTAGTCCTATTTGTTTATTTTTGTTTTGTTTCCCTTGTCTTTAAAGTCAGATCCACAAAAATATTGCTAAGACTAAGGTCAAGGAGCTTACTTCCTACGCTTTCTTCTAGGAATTTTATGATTTCAGGTTTTAATGTTTAAGGGGGAAACCCATGAAAAGACTTGTCATGAACTTCTGTAGTATCTTTATTCATAATAGAAAAAAAGTCAATTGATTGGTGAATAGATAAACAAATTCTGATATATCCTTACCATGGAATACTATTTAGAAATAAGAAGAACTAATCTATCGATATATGCAGCAACAGAAAGAACTTAAAAAATATTCTGAGTAAAGGAAGCCAGACATAAAAATACGTATTACATGACTGAACTTACATAAATTCTAGAAAAGGCAAAAGTAATACAGAGTGACAGAGAGCCAATCAGTAGTTTTTCCTGAGGCAGAGGTGAGGAAAGTTTGTCTAGAAAAAGACACAACAAAATATTGTAGGTGCTGGAAATTTATGTATCTTAATTTTAGTGGTGGTTACATGAGTGTATAAATTTATCAAAACTTATTAAAATGTATACATGAAAATGGGCATAATATTATAACTTACTAAAGTTGATTTTTTTTAATTACCCTTACCTCTTGGAGCTATTGTGAGAATTAAGTAATATTGTGTCAGTTAAAACTCTGTAAATTGTATAGGTCTAAAATTTGTTAATTTAGCACTCTGCAAACTGGTATTTACTAGTCCTCCTGGTAGATGTGTGAAATGAATTCATAAAGGCAAAAAATACATATGAATCAAGTTTATTTTCCCTGTTAATTACGATTTTGTCCTGGCACAAGTATAAAACAAGGTCTGTGTCTGTAAATAATGAAGCATCAAATGAAATTTGAGGAAATAGCTAATTGGTTGACCTCAATCCTAGATGAATTAACGAAAGCCAATGTATATTTTTCTCATTGGTTCTCATTTCCCTGTATGTATATATCCCAGATTAACGTCCTTATATTAAGAGTTTGTATATTTACTTCATTACAGTTTATTATCTAAGAAGCTATAAATAGGTGTTCTCAGTGGGGTTAAGAATAAAGACAACCCTTTTCTCTTCCTGGGACATCTGATTCACCTTCTTCATTTACCCCTACATGGTATATGATTTATAATAAATTAAATCTCTTAGGAGAAAAATTCATTTATTCCACATGTCTAATTAAATTTTCCTTAACTGATTATGATTCCAGGAAAAACAGTAAGTGTAATTTGACAAGCTGAAATAAAATGGATTTAGCCAATGGGAAACATGAATGAGTTAATGTTGACATGATTTGTGTGATATAATTATATTTAAACTCAAGCTAATACAATATCGGCTGTTGTGATATTTGGGGTCTTAGTATTCACGCCCAAAGGTATGATCACTGTTATATAACACCTGAAAAATACAGCAATATAGATATAAAATGGTAATATTCTATAAATGATTGTTCAAATTAAACAATCCCTGGTAAATCATGGAAGCCCCAATAATACACAATTATTTGGTATTATCTGATGGGTGTGAAAAATTCTCTGATAAACCTGACCTTGATATGGTTTATGGTTAATTGCCTTTTCCAAATTTTGCTTCCCTAAAAGGGTCATTAATAGCTGATTTCTTGCCCATTGAACTGTACCCTAAACTGGAAAGAAATCTGGAGAGCTTTAATACTTGGATTATGAGCTTGGACCCAAGTCAAATATGTCCAATATGACATTTCTAGGATGGCACAGAGGAATCTAGGCTTACTTAAAGTACAGCACTGTAAGATGGAACACTTCCCCATAGTGAGAGGAATGTGGTTCAAATGAGCCCAGAGATTTTCTGAAATGATAAATGAGTCATCTGGCATCAATCACCATTTATGGTGCTCGATTACCAAGCATTATAGTTTAATTAAATATTAGAATTTGACTATCATAATTTCTGTGCTCAGCCTAAGGCATGGTAATAAACATGAATGATTCCAGTGTGATGATATGCTGATTTACCATGGGAAATGTAATTGTGGCTAGAACTTATGAAATGCTTACCATATACCAGACATATTACATACATTAACTCATTTAATGCTCACAACATCTGTGTGACGTAGTCACTACTATTTTCCTCATTCTTCGAAGACACTGAGGTGGTAAAAGGTTAAGTAACTTGCCTAAACCTGTACAAATGCTATATGGCAGGGATTGCAATTTTTATTCATGTCATACTAATCTTGAACCCACCCCTTAATGTCGACAGTGTACTGGCTTTCTGTCTGTGGAAAGTAAGGCATCATGAACACATTTGGGGAGGCAGAAGTGGTGATAGAATAGCACACCAGGGCTCCTCTCTAGGTTATCTTCCTGACAGCTGAGGTACCAGGCAAATATTCACAAAGGAGGGAGCTTTTTAAATTGTATGGAACTGAATGGAAAACCAGGTTTTTGATACAATAGGCAATGTGGTAATGAGGTGTTTTTGTTAGTTAGTTAGTTTGTTTTTTATCCTGTTGTTTTTGGTGATAGAGTGAATCAAAGAAATGTGGTGTGGAACTAAAAATGTGTACTAGTACACAGACATTATATTAAAACCATCAATAATAGTATGCTGTTAACTTATGCCCTTTAATTCACAAGTAGTGCAACAGCATGAAAAATATATTGGAATGGTCAAAAGATACTGCAAAACTTGCAGTAGACGGGTGAACAGATATGCTGTTAGTCTCTTGGAGAAGTAAGATTCATCAATATTGAGGAAAAATGTTAGTATGAGTTAAAATATGTGTCTAAGGTACAGGTAGTTATAGTAGAAATAATGATGTGAATGAGCAAGAGTGATCATTAATAAAAAGAAAATCAAGGCACCAAAAGGATAGCAAACAACTCTGTAACAAAAACAATCTTGCATATTGAGTTTTATTTGTTTACTTGTTTTTAAAATTTGGGGGAGTATGGTGTCGTGTTTCTTCTCTTAATTATATATCTGCCTATAAGGTGTAGATATATACATCTGTCTCATTATATATGTAGCATAAGGTAGAAGCAGAGAATGATAGGGGAGAAAGCTATATAGTTATTATTTTTAAAAAGCACTAGACCAAGCATAGGAAGGAATTATCCATGGTGAAAGATAGTCACACACAATAAGCAGACTGCAACAGGGTCCAATAGAGTCTGTCAGATGATTGAATTAAAGGTCTCAAGAGGAGCCCGGATGGCAGTTTAATCCTCTATCCCTTGGAAAAATAAAACCCCTTAGTAATATTACTAGTTATAATCAGATGTTAATGAGGCATCGTGATGAAGATAGTAAACTAAGGTGTAAATCTAGTGAACAATGAGGACCGAGTAAAGAGCGGAGGCGCTGGGGTTGATGTGAAGGGCAGGGAAGGAACTCAGAGAAAGAGACTTTAGCTGTATCCCTTCTTAGTTGTTTTCAAACTTGAGTGTGCATGAGAATCACCCTGTGGGCTTGTTCAAACACAGATTCCTGGGCCTCAAGCCAGAGTAAGTCAGTCTAGGTTTAGGGTTGAGGATTTGCATTTACAACAAATACCTAGCTGATGCCAATGCTGTTGGTTCAGCGAAAACCCTGGAGAACTCCCCTCCCCCCACCTGTTTTTGAGAGAGAGAGAGAGAGAGAGAGAGAGAGAGAGAGAGAGAGAGAGAGAGAGAGAGAGAGAGAGAGAGAATGAGAGACAGAGGGGAAAGCCCAGAGCAGTCTCCATCGTTGTACATCATTAGCTGTGACATGGTTTCATTCCACAGGTGAATCTGGGGCCGCTTGGGGTGGGAACCGAACTGGGAGCCTCCTGCATGGCAGGCTCTCCCTTTGCTACTGAGCTAATCCGGTGCTTACCACTTGTACCACAGTTCAACATATGGGTTCAACACGGGCTGGGGCCAGGAATCGAATCCCAAGCCTCAGGATTGCGAGGCAAGTGAACAATCGCTGAGCTCTCCTGGCATCCTTGCCACTTTTCTATGTAAATAAGCAAACGTGCTGTCTCATGCAATTTCCCTGGGGTCAAGTGGTATATTCCCAAATGGACAAGCTTAAATTCTTTTCTGATCACTACTTATGTACCATCACAGGGAGGACCAGGTCAACGAAGAATGACCTGGAAGCAAGGTTGACATAAATGTATATGGCAGATGACAAAATGCAAAGTGATATGACAGATCGGTATGAAGCTTGTATTCTGCAACAAATGTGTGAAACACATTTGTTCTCAGATGAAAATTACAATATTAAACACAAGCAACTGTTTATTTTTAATTTAGACTTTAAATTTCAACCTCTACATACTGACAAAGACAAGTCAAGAAACCTGTATTTGAAACTGCTTGTGAAGATATATTTCACCAAGCCATATGAAGCTCTTCATATTTTTTTTTTTTCTAGAAAGCACAAAAATCATCTGATTGAAAATAGCCTTGGAAGAAATGGGTCATATTTGGAACAGGACTCACTTATCATTTGCAGGGAAGAAAGTAAGGGTAGTAGTTTAAAACTCATATCACAACTTGGACCAGGTTGCTGAGAGATGGGTGAGTTTATTTGTGTGTTTATTTGGAGACTGGGCTAGGGGTAAGCCCCAGCCCAAACCTCACATTCAAGTGTCCCTGACCTTGTCTAGAGGTCTGCTGTGGTGGGTCTGAACATAGTCTATCTTGAGAGAAGAAACAAGGTATCCTCTGTAAGGAATGCAAATCAAGGGAAAACTTGAACTCACAGCAATGTTCATTTATTAAAGACAAAAGGCAGTTTTGGAGTCTATCTCTGAAGCTGTTTTCTGCCCATGTGTACACTCTGAATCCTTGGAAATTCAAATAAAATAAATGGAAGTGGTGTTTTCACTAAAAAGAAAGAGTAAAATCATGAGGCACAGTGGAGTGGGGAAGCTTATTGCCCACGCCGTGGACAGTGCCCCAGGGGGCAAGGAGAAGTCCCTCCCACATCAGCAGGGACTATTGCATGAGGAAACCAGGTGGACTGTGCCACAAGACGGCAGGGATTACAGTGACCTGACCCACAGCACTGGGCACAGAGGAATAAGACTGGCTCCAAAGAGAAAAAAGCATTCTGCTATTGCTATTCCTGTCACAGACAGGAGGTCAAATGTCTCTGTTTGTGTAGTATTTACAGAAGAATAGTCTGTGTTATGTTTTCTACTCAAGCACAGTAGAATACGTTCGCGTTTTAAAAACAAGACATACATTTGTTTTATGTATGGGCCTCTATCCTAACACTGATCACACTGGGCTCTGATTGTTGGTTTTCACCACCAGACAGTGAACTCCTAAAGGATAGGGGCCAGGTTTTGCATATCTTTGTTACTCAACATGAGATGCCGAGGTAGAACTGAGATATATATTTGCATTAATGGAGAGAAATTAAATCTTGGCTTCTAACTCTACATTCCCTAATGAACCAGATTGATTGTGTTCTTTTGTTATTTGATCACAGAATAGCAGAAAGCCATGAAGTATTCATAGAAGTTTGTATTTATTGGTTTCAGTTTGTACCTCTCTCCAGATTGCAAGCTGCATGAAATAAGGAGCTTATGTTTTGCTTCCTACCACAGAGGCGATGCCTATAACACTGGATTATCAACATATTTTTATTGAGGGGTATACACAATTGAAAAGTATAGCTCCCTATTCCCCCAAAGTAAGAAAAGCCATGAAAAAAAAAAGCCATTTGCACTTATTAAAACATGCAATGGGTAATAGAATCTTGTATCTTCCTTTAATTCTTCTTTTAATTCTATTTCTGAGAAGGAATATTCGTTTGCTTTTAGAATTAAACTGTATAATTAAAGCACCAAATAAAAATAAAGTATTATTGCCTGAAGCTGATTCATTTTGAAGCATGCCATATTCTTATATTTAATTGATAGAACATAGAATCATCTACTATTAAATTAGTTATTCCTTGATAACTACACTGCTCAATTGAGAATATGGCTATAAAATAAAACGAGCATGGGGTTTATTATTAGCATATGAGAATGATCTGTGTGTGTGTGTGTGTGTGTGTGTGTGTGTGTGTGTAATCTATTAGAGTTGTCTTTACCCAGATTTTATTACAGGGCAACAATCCGAGATGTTACTGTGTGAAACCTGCAGTTAGCTATTGTCTTATACTTCTGACAATGACATAACAACTTACTTGAAAATTACTTTTTAACGACATTTGTCAAAATGTAATATGCAAATGATGAATTACAAAATCACATAGAGGCACTTGTTAGAAATCCATAATCCTGAGCCCTACTCTGAAGCACCCAACCTAAACCAGAAGCCTCAGTATTTGGTATGGCAATTATTACTGCTTATATTTATACATTCCAAACTTTGATAATCATTAATCTATTATATAAAATAGTCATTAACTTTGGATTCTCATATACATTTTTTCCTGCTTTACTTTTATTTTGAAAGACCTAACAGAGAGACATAAGATAGATAAGGAGGAACAAAAATTTCAACATTCTTCCACAGACAAAAGTTTAGTGGTTACCAGAGAGCAAGGAGGCAGAGGGTGGGAGAGCAGGTATGGGTAGGTAGTCAAATATATGGTGATAGAAGGAGAACTGACTGGGTGGTGAACACACAATGCAATAGAAGATGTCCCAGAGAATTGTACACTTGAAACCTGTGTAATTTTACTAACCAATGTCACCCCAATAAATTTCATTAATTAAAAAGTTACACAATATATGTGAAAATAATTTAAACACTGGTATGATTGAAACACTATGCTGGATTCTTTCATACAAGCTATTTTTCCTAAAATCTAGAAAAAACAGTATTTTATATTAATATTCAATTATCTATAGATGAGAAAACAGAAACTGGAGTGATTAATTATAGCTCACGGGATTTCAACTGCGATTTCTATTTCGCTTAAGCTCACAACATCCTTTTTATTTCATCTTTCTGACCACAATCCAAAAAGCAAGATTATCACATGAGAAACAACACATTTCATGGGAATTCTAAAGCAGCAAAGATTAGTAAGGCCTACCGTGATGAGGCCTGACCCAGGTCTTGAAATTGGTTAGGGATTTCTGATAGCCATTATAGTAAAACATGTTAATAGTAAAAGAAGAATTGATGAGGTGAGTGTATGCACACATGAATAGATAAATACATATAATCTGGGACATCTTAAATTCTCCTCCATACTACTTACATAACGGTAAATATGGGCTCAGTAGCAGACTAAAATAGCTACCTGATATTTCATTGTAAATTTGAGAAGAGTCCTTCATATGACAAATGTGATCTATAATATAAATCCAAGAGAACTGGAATGTTGTCTTTCTTACTTAACAGCATATCATCTGTGCCAAAAACATTATTTGGAATATACAGTGGAACACAAGGTGGCATTCTAAGTTAGAGAGATGGAATGGGTGACTATAGAACAATAGGAATGACAAAAAACCTACCTAAATATAACCAGAACAGTAGCTAGTTTGAACCAGGAAGTTTGGGGGAGTAGTGGTAACATGTATTTATAACATATCCTATGATTATAAGGCACTTTCACTTCCTTAATCATTTACTGCTCACAAAAGTCCAATGAATTATGAATTATTCCAATTTTTTTTAATTGAGAAAACCTTATACTTAAGTTTGTGAGGGCTGTCTGGAAAAAAAAAATCCAGCCATTGTCAATCTAACTAGAATGGTTACATGGCTGGATACTTTCTCAACAGCCCTCGTGTTAAATCCTAAAAAAATTGGGGTTTAGTCTTTATTACATCTTGCTTGTCTCCTATTAGTCATGCCTTTGCACTTATACTGTAACTACCTCATATTTGAATAGAAAAGGTACTCAGGTTATAGAGAAATTTAAGAGTCTATTTCTAAATTAGATATTTACCTAGATGAGAAGTTATCAGTCTCTATAAATAAATGTATTTAAGACTGACTGCCTCAATCTCAGCCAAGATTTGATGTTCAATAACAATCTCCTAATATCATTGTTTGGCCCCTAATGTATTTCCTATTAACTTCTGCCCTTGAAACAGTAGCTCTAGGGACTGACTATAAGAATAAACTATGAAAGACAGTAGGCTTTGGGCAAGAGTACCGGACAGCAGTCAGCCTCCCGTCCCTTTCTTCCCTATTTAAAATTGCCCTGAATCCTCTTGACCTGCAAAGCCTTTTCCTTCACCTGTGCTCCAATCAATGCTCAACACTCAAAGAATTTTCACTGGTCACCTTGACTCTGACCCTTCATCAGCTGTATTCATACCAGCTGTAGACACTCTTGTGGGGGTTTGTGCACGTGGTAGAGCTGCTGAAGACAAATCACTGCTGAATTTCTTTATGGGACATTTCAGAAAAGGCAATAGCATTGCTTATCACCACAGCAGTGTTGCTTCTAGTTCAATCGGCTCTTCAGCCATTCTGGGCTGAATAATGAATGCATGGTGTGTGTACTAAAGTGATCCAATGAGGTCTGACCAGATATTCAGTTAAAAATAGTCATATATGGCCTTTATTATGTTGAGATACTTTCCTTCTATACCCATTTTATTAAGTATTTTAATCATAAATGGGTGTTGTATCTTGTCAACATCTATTGATATAATCATGTGATTTTTTTAATCTTTTATTTTATGTGGTATATCACATTGATAGATTTGTGTATGTTGAACCATTCTTACACCCTGAAAATAACCCATTACTTGGATCTCAAAATGAAAAGAGGAGAGCTGGATTGGGTAGTTATTAATAACAAAAAAATGGGTTTCTTATTTACAGGCAAAGAGACTTAATATAATTTAATCTCTTGGGAATATTTTTCTGCCAGAATAATATACTTATAAAAGTTTTAAGTGAGATAATATTTGTAAAACATGTAACCAAGTAATATGGATTCAATTTTCTTTAACTCCTACATCAAGGACCTTTGAAAACATTATCAATGTATAGCCAATAAATTCCTAAATAGTTTTGCATTGACTCTCTAGACATCCTATAATCACTAAAAGGAAATAAGCAGTTTTTTAAAAATCTGATTATTAAACACTCCTTGATTCATACATTTTAAATAGATGGGCCATTAAAAACAATATTAACATGGCTTTTCTGAATGTCTCAGGAAAGAGGACTTAAGTTGCTCTACTCTGAGTTGTGCAGCTGGAAATAAAACGTTTAGTCATCACCACCTTCTCTTTCTCATGTCAATAATTAAAATGATCAGAAAGTAAAACAGCTTCACAGAAGGCTAGAACAATGCATGTCGATAGTGAGAAAATGAGCAGTGAATAAGAAAGAAAAAAATAATACTTTTGCCACAGCTAAAGGGTCTCATATAAAATGTAAAGGAAGAGTAGGCAGGAAGATGTATCATAGCAAAAACAAAATGCAGGTTTCTGAAAGAAAAGAAAGGAAATTAACAGGTGATACTGTCAAAAAAAGAAGTCTCACGAAATAAAAATAATTATGTAATTTTCTAAATGGATATTGGTGTTATATATATATATTTATAGAGTAGACTCTCAGTTAACTGGCAGCCATAGGGATTGGTAGATGCCCGATAAATGTAAGTAGACTCTCTGTTAACCAGAACTCAAGCAACTGGCAAAATCTCAAGCAACCTGCAAGATTCTACTGTATAACATATTTGATTTGCACCCTTGGATATATTGTTATTTGTTAAAAATTTAATCCAACACATTAATTATTCTGGACACAAATGAATTGTCACACCAGGTGGTAAGTCTGGGGAATTAAATATACTTTTCTTATTTGTCAGATTTCATTACTATAATTGAGTTGCTATGGAGCTTTAATGTAAGATTTTAATTTCATTTTAAGTAACTTAAGTACTCACGAGCCTATAGAACATCTTTTGTATGTGTGGAATGGCAACCAGATGAATAGTTTTAGCTGAATTTACCTTTCAGTGGAGTTAATAACAATATTGCCTGATTATAAATATGAATAGTTAGATTACAGAGTACTTCTGCTATCGGTGGGACACTATGGGAGAACCAAGAACATGAAAGGAGATTTGGGCAAGGACTGTGTTTAGAAACAGGCTGCTTAATTTAGATAATTACTTAAGCTTAATTTCCTCATCCCTAAAACAAGGGATATTTAAGGAAAGGTTCTAATATTATAAACTACTAGATTATATCCATCCTGCATCATGTTTTGGAAATAGTTCACCTAGATTAAAAATTTGACCTGTGAAATTTTAATCTCCAAATAAACATGCTGACTAGATACACACACACAGACATGTACTTTTATATTTAAAATCTATAATTCTAAAATAGGTGGATGAAGATATCAAGGTTTAAAACAAATACAATAGTTTAAATATGAATTTCACATAATAAACATGAAAAGACTATATAAGATTGGGTTATGCTTCCAACTGAAAAACTATGTACTCCTTTGTACTTCTTAATGTATCTTCAAAAAATATATATATTATATAATATATATATATATATATATATATATATTATTCTAGATATATCAGCATGAATTTTATTTCAAATTTGTTTTCTTATTCTACAACCATGTGTCAGGTTGTACCTATACAATTGATTTAGGCAATCTGGTTGTTATGATTCTACCACATGTAAATAATCTACCTTGTACTCATTTAAAGCAGCTAATCACTAGAAATGTGAAGCCATACCAAATTGCATTCTCAATATATCCTGAGAAGTGTAATCCCAGTAATTCACTTCCTGTGTAGTTTACTCTGTAAATCATGATAAATGCCAACATTTAAAATGTTTTCTGAAAGTTAAGTGGGGAGTATATTTGAGACTCTATAAGGTTAGCAGAGTCCATTCCTAGCAAATAAATTAATAATGTCATTAAAAATGTTTCAATTTCTATGTTTGTCTCTAATGAATACAGATTTAATTCAAGAAGGTTTTATTAGGAGTGGCTTAAAAAGAAAAAAGGACAAGGCTTTAGGTACCTTTCAAAATCTATAACTTTGTGAATAAAAAATGAAAAGTTATTCATCATTTCAGAAAATCAGTTTTAGAAGTATTTCTAACATTTTCAGTGCATTTATTGCTAAGCTCATTTACTAACAACTTCATGTAAGATAATGTTATTTTTAAAAATCATGGAAGTGCACAGAGATATTTAATAGCACCTACCCCTTTTTTTTGCTTTGAGAATCATTTTCCCAATAAATAGCAATATGTCATGCAGCAATAAGCGGATACAAAAAAAAAAGGAGCATATCTGTACAGTACTTCAAGGCAATTTGAAAAGTCACAGGTTCATCACACAAATCAGATTTGATGCTAAGAGTTTTATAAATACAAATTGCTTTTCAATAGTTAGTGCTGAAGCATTCATTTAAAAAGATTTATAGATACAATACTTGAGCTCAGTATTACATACACACACAAAATTTCCAAGGTACGTGGAATAAATGGCAAACATTTAACTACCTGACTTGATTTAGAAACATCTTTGAAGGAATCTCGAGGAAAAAGTTACGGTGGTATTTAGATGGCCAATGCTCTATTTTTACCTTCCCTGACTATTCTGACAATACCTGTATAATTTCAAGCTACTTGACTTCAAAGGAAAATGCTTTGCAACATCATGATTAGATCCAAGGTGAAAGCAATATTCATAAGGGACATAGATGCTAAAAATGAGCTAGGATTAATATTTAATCACAAAACAAAAGGTGTTGCTAAAACATGGTTTACTATGCTTTTACAAGATGGTTTTATTTTTGGAATAAGTAGTAACTAGTATGTTACGTGTAATTATTGTGTTTTAATGTGGTTGGTGAGTTCCAGATAATTTGAGATCATTTTTTCTCCTCATTTTTAAAGAGTGGTTGTAGTGGTGGTGATAGAAGGTGAAATTGAAAATTGTTAATCAGATACCAACAGCTAAACAGAACGAGACCTTCACATTTCCTAGTGACGGACTGCAAAATTTATCATTTATCAGCGTACCCTGGAGTAATGCAAAATTCCTCACAGCAGGCTATCAGTAACTCAACTGACCTCGCTAGGATATTATGAGAAATTCTTTATCACACTTTGAAGGATACCTAAGTGTGTGTATTCTGAAGTTGGACATTAAAAAGACGTAAAGACATGCACATTACTTTTTTGATCTGACAATACTTTAAAAACTACTCCCAGAGATCCATCTCCAGACATTTGCACAAAGCATTGGTTTTCATCTGATGTCACTGTCAGCCTTCAACGAATTAAGCATGGAGCCTGCATCCTTGGTTTTTAGTGCCTCGTTGTAAGTCAAAGATCCATAATCACTCTCCCCCTGGCATTGCCATCTTTGTCCTCTTGAAATACCTTCCTCTCCTTGTAACAAATTCTGTGTGATTGGGAATGAAAAGCAAAAGGAAAAGTGAAATAGAAAATAGGGCCTGATAAACTTTATCTCTCTTGTTGCCTTTTTAGAGAAATCACAGATCAATCCACTGCTACACAGAAGAGTTGCAAATTTCACTTCAAAGTATTGAATAAATGTTATCTCATTATTTGGTCCCTCATATTTGAAGGTATTTGGTATACAAGATGACATATGAAAATGGATTCAATTCATCATTCTAGCAATGTTGCTAAATTGTCATGGTAAGAATATTGGTATTTTATACCATGATTAGAATGTTTTACATCTTTATCTATGATCATTTCATTTCCCTTTAGGATATGGAATAGAGTCTTTGTATATATTGTCAGATTCTTTAAATTTTCTAAGCTGTCTTTTGAACCATTTTAAGTTAATTACATTAGATTAATTACAGGACATGGTATGATGAGATACAGCTCCATAGACTAACTACTTCATGTGGTCCTGTTTATTTAATTTTCATTTCAACCTTCAAACAATGGCACTCCACTTCCTTCTTCTGATAGCACAATAAACCTCCTGGCTTTAGTTGCAAAACATGCAAGATTTTAATCTCAGGGATAGGAATGTAATCTAGGACCTCATATGGGGGCTGAAATATGGAGTGGTGAAAATGATTAGAGTAAAAAGTACTGCCATTAGATGTAGAGACTTTTCAGCACTCTCAGTGCAACACAGAAATCTCTGTATTTTAACATCTGAGTGAGAAAACCATCGTAATTATTATAAATGCAAAATAGTGGCAGAGCACTTATCAAGAAAAGTCACTTTTTTCAGCTAAATTCTGTGCTTTATTTTATATGACACAGTTTAATAGCTTTATAGTTCCTATGCACAAAATATCTGCATTTAAGTAGATAGCTCAAGACTGCATATATACAACAATAAAAACAAAACTGTGTGACAGTGATAATTATAACATATTAAGAATATGCTAAGTGTGTCACACTGAGTCAGTGTGCTAATATCAGCACAGTTTTCTAATATCAGCACTGAGATGGTCAACCGCATGCTTGAGGTTCAATTGCAGAAGCCTCCAGGCAGGATCAATGTCTGTGAGATGGGAGGTAATGCAATTTCTTTTTCCCCCAGGGATGTCTCTTTAGGATGAAGTAGGATTCTAAATAACAACTAGAGACAGTAGACAAAAGACTGAGCAAGGATTAACATTTTTATCTGGTTTGCCACTAGAGAGATGTTTATTGCAGAATTTTAGTCCAAGACATTCAAGAAACCAATACAAAATAGAATACCAAAGATTAGTGGGAATGGAGCAGGGGTGGGGTGGTGGGCGGAGGGTGAGATGCAGAATAAATGCTATGGGCATGCCCAGGACCCTACTCCAGAACATGTGTGGACTTGAAAAAGCAAGACTACATGAGCATTCACAGGCACGTGTACATAGAACTTCTTTTCAATTTCCCAGACTGTCTGTAATGTTTTCACTATCTGAAGAAGGCTGTGTCTCTGAGTGGAATTTCTTCAGCAAGTGTAGTTCCTTGTGTATAAGAAATTTATTAATGGGCAAATGTTGTTCAAAAGCATGCAGTGCATTAGAAATACAACTGTTTA
>PVKE010011917.1:0-39288 GCA_004027555.1 Craseonycteris thonglongyai | reverse complement strand
ATCCCGGGACAGAGGATTGAATCCCGGGACAGAGGATCGAATCCCGGGACAGAGGATCGAATCCCAGCCCTGGCCCATGCGAAACCATTCCTATCCGGGCCTATGTGGGAGGCTCCTGGTCCAGTTCCTGCCCTGTGCAGCCCCGTGCCCACCTGTGGAGTGAAACTATATGGAAAACTAATGCTGTCAACTATGGAGACTGCTCTGGGACCTCCCCATTCTCTCTGTCTCTCTCTGTCAAAATCAATAAAATAAATCTAAAAAAAGAGGAAGGAAGGAGAAGGGAGGGAGGGAGAAAACAAAAAACAAGAAAAGGAAAGAAATGATGTTAGGTCTCTGGGATGCTGGGATGGCTCAACAGGTTGAGCACTTGCTTTGCAGTACTGGGGTCTGGGGATCAAGTCCCAGCCCCAGTCCTGCAGTCCCATATGCTAAATTGTGGTGCTTCCTATGTGTAGAGACCCCCATTTCAGTTCCTGCTGGGGCATGCTTCCCATGCAGGATGCCCCTGGCCCAGTTCCCAGCCTGTGCAGCTTTGAGACCACCTGTGTGGAATGGAACTATGTTGAAAAACTAATGACTTACAACTATGGAGACTGCTCTGAGCCCTCCCCTTCTCTCTATCTCCAAAAAAAAAAAAAAAAAAAAAAAAAAAGATGTTAGATCTCAAAATTTCATCTTAAATACAGTACTGTAACTGCAAAGGTTTTACGTAAGTGGCCTTTATCAAAGTAATCAATCATTAAGGAGTTTATTGGGCTATCTTCCCAATTCTATTTCACTGCACACTTGTACATTTTTATGACATAGCTGGAAAAGATTAAAATAGAAGCAAAGAGTATTCTCATGAAGCTGACTTGTGTTATGGAAGGACAATGGTGACACATGAACTGGTAGAAAAAGGAAGGTGTGTCATACAGCCAGAAACAATCCTGATGGGAATCTATTAAGGGAATGAGCCAAACCCAGTGTAGTGGGGAAAACCTGGCATGTTGTGACATGTGAAGTCTTTGTGATGCACTAGTGTCCTAACACCTGACTAGGAAGTAGCGATACCTTAGGACCAAAATGTGTTTTGTTTTTTGAGCTACTGGTTAAATTTGTTAAGTAACATTGTGAACACCAATAATTAGTTCTCTCCATTACACTCAACAAGACAAGCTGATAATCAGTGACCAGCATTTTTTGAAATTTAGTAAGCTAATGCTTATTAACCTGCAAAGTTGAAGCCTCATTACAGTCTAAAGCAGGGGTTTCCAACATTTTGGTTTCCAGGGGCCACAATGGAAGAAGAACTGTCTTGGGCCACACATAAAATACGCTAACACTACTGATAGCTGATGAGCTAAACAAACAAACAAACCCTCATGTTTTAAGAACATTTACAAATTGTGATGAGCTGCATTCAACGCTGGGGGCTGAATGCAGCCCACGAGTTGGACAAGCTTGGTCTAGCAACAGACCAGATGTTCTCTTCACTAAATTCAAAAGCATTAGATCAGAATGTTAGTGAAAACCTAGGCAAAAAGAAAGAAGCCAGTAATAAAAGCCAGTAAGAATGCAGAGGAAAGACGAAAGCAAGGTTGACCAGCTGTAACTTTTGAGATACACAGCAGTACACACTCAGATGGATAATTGATTTTCCTTCCACCTGTAATGTCTCCACTGTACCCTCCTGTTCCTATTCCAGCAGGTACTCTACACATAGGCAAGGCCCTTTAATACATCTGCAAGAACTTTGCATCCATTGGGCCAGGAACACAGAAGAATCATTTTGGTCTTCTCACAAAGCTATGAGGGTGATTATCCAACACTGTGGGCTACGTATCCCCAAACCAGGACAACGTCATTTATTACCTTGAGACAATATATAAATCAGATTAATCTTTAAGAAATGGGTTGTCTCCTTTTAAAAGATAGCCTCTCTTTTCAGAGTTTTCAAGCATCTCCCCCATCATACCTGAGTTTATATATACACTCCTAGATAGCAATGGTTTATTTACATTCCTTCATTGAGTACAGAAAAACCACAATTTTCAATTATAATACCCTAAAAATATGTCATTTGATTCTTTCAAATGTGAAAGGTAGCAAGTGGAAACATTCTTGTTAAAGCACATTAACAGAAAGTTGGTCATTTGCAAAACAGGTCAGCCAGAGGCAAACAAAATAAAAGCCATTTAGAGGTTTAAAGATTTATTTTTATTGTTTTTGACAGAGAGAGACAGAGAGACAGAGAGAAGGGGGAGGGCCCAGAACAGTCTCCATAGTTGCACATCATTGGTTTTTCCACAAAGTTTCATTCCACAGGTAGGCGCGGGGCTGCACAGGGCAGGAACTGGGCCAGGTCTCACCCCGGTGAGAACCCATTGGGGGCACTCCCCAGTTCAGCATATGGGTCCGCATGGGCCGGGGCCGGGATTCGATTCTCAGTCCCTAGGGCTGCAAAGTGCTTAACCCACTGATCCATCCTGGCTTCCCCCATTCAGAGGTTTAAAAGCCTATTCTGTTTTTTAAAGCAGTGCTTCAAGCAGAGTATACAAGAATATAATCATCAAATTAAATGACATTAACTAAGCTAGAATAAATAGGAATTCTCCTTCAGAATAAAATATATCAGGCAAAGTTTTCAAAAGCTCCACTACAGTATTTTCTTGAGTTACACCACTTCAGACAAAGTAACTTGACAGTACCTAGTGATTAGCATTATGTAAATGGCCCTTTCAAATTTGGGCAAAACTCATCCAGTTATTCTATAACTGTATTATTTGAATATGGGCAAATTTCCATATAAAAATAACATTAGGAGACAGACATGTGAGCAGAGATAAATCAGGAATTAAGCCAATGTTTCATATTCCATATTGTGCAAGTTCCAGCTGTATGTGGCAAAAAATTTGGACAAATATTTCCTATTCTCGATCTAGTTTCCCATATCACTCTAACAGGCTAACAAATCCATTAAGAGAAAAACTTAATAGTTTTAAGGTAACCAAATGTTTTTCAAAATTTCTATATGGTGAAGGAGAGAACTGACTCTGGGTGGTAGACACATAATGCAACACACAGAAAATGTATTGTAGAATTGTACACCTGGAATCTATGTAATTTTTACTAAATGATGTCACCCCAACAAACTTACTAATGAAAAAAAAAGCAGGAGGGTTCTAAAGCATAAGTATGTAAAAATATGTACAAGGCCATGTTAAAATTTTTTAATAAAAGCAAAACACAATAACTTAAATGTCTATCAGCAATAGCTAATGTTTACTGAGTGCTTGCTATGTGCCACATGCAAGTGTAGTAAGTACTCTACATGTTTCCCCTCATATACTCAGAACTGTTCTCAAAACAGTTCTGTTAAAAGGGGGCTAGTAACATATCCAACCTACAGTTAATGAAACTGAGAAGATTTCATATTGCTGGCAGGACTGGAGTATGAATTTAGAGCTCAAGCTCCCACCACCACATGCTACTCTCATGAGAGGGAGTACCTCCAAAAAACGCAACTCCATGCATCTGCGACAGGGGGGTGAGGACTGTGCTTCTTGACTGCTGAACACTCGTCCCTAGGAACGTAGCATGCCCAGCACAGTATAAATACACAATATAATCTGTGATATACTCACTTATACATAAACTGTCTAGAAGAATATCCCCTGGTTAACAGTGGTGTCAGGAAGTAAGATTGGGGATGGGTGGGTTAAAATGAGAAAAGGGCGACTTAAAAATTTTATGTACTTCTCATGATTTAAATTTTAGGCAAGAGCAGTATTTAAAATATATTTTTTTAAATATGGAACAATCTCAAATTTATAGAAAAGTTGCAGGTATGAGTCAAAGAACTCTCCCAGAACCAGAGAGTAAATTGTCAATCTGATGCTTCATTACCCCACATACTTTATGTATTCCTTCTTAAAAAAAAAAAAAAAAAAAATTTTTTTTGAGAGACAGACAGACAGAGAGAAGGGGGAGGGCCCAGAGCAGTCTCCATAGTTGTATGTCATTAGTTTTTTATATAGTTTTATTCCACAGGTGGGCACAGGCTGCACAGGGCAGGAACCAGGCCGGGGTCCTCAGGCATGGACCCCAGAAAGAACAGAGCTGGGGGCACACCAAATTCAGCATATGTGTCCACACGGGCCCAGCAGCCAGGAATTGATCCTTGGACACTGGGGCTGCAAAGCTAGCAGCTCAACCCACTGAGCCATCCCAGCATCCCCTATGTATTCCTTTAAAAAATAAAAGTACAGTGATGGAAAGAGAGCTGACTGTGGGTGGTAAGCACATAATGCAACACATAGACAATGTAATGTAGAATTGTACACTTGGTACCTATGTAATTGTTACCAACCAATGTCACCCTAATAAAGTTAACAATAAAAAAATAAATTAAAAAAAATAAAAATAGATCAATGTAACAACAATACAGCCATCAAAATAAAAAAAATTAGCACTGATACATTACTACCACTTAATCCTCAGGTTTTGCTACTTGTCCCAGCAAAGGTCTCTATAGCAAAAGGTCCCAGGTCAGAATAACATGTGGTATTTAGTTGACATGTTTCTTCAGTCACCTTCAGTTTGAAATAGTTCCTCAGTCTTGTTTTGACTTTCATGACCTTGAAACTTTTGAAAATGATTGCAGGTCATGTAATTTGTAGAATGTCCCTCAAACTGGGTTTGTCTGCTGCTTCCTCATGATTATATAGATTCAAGACATGTACCTTGGCACAAATACCACCAAAGCGATGCCATGTTTTCACTGAGTCTGATCAGGTAATACAATTTCAATTTGTCCCACTGCTGGTGATCATTTGGATCACCTGGTTAAAGTGCTGTCTGCCAGGCTTTTCCACTATAAAGTTACTCTTTTTCCCCTCTGTATCCCATAGGCATTGTGCAGGAGGTACTTCTAAATTTAAATAACTCATTTCCCAAATTCTCAATTTACTCATGAGTCCATGCATATATTTTGCTGCAAAGTAGGTGCCATGTGGAAACCCTGTCTTTACTTTTATTCAACAGGTCTTACTTCCGTAAATATTCTTCAGTTTTGGTTATCAAATTATCCCAGAATTGGCTGGTGGGAGCCCCTTCCAACTTGGCTTCTGTGTCCTTTTGACATGTCTCCATCATTCTCTGAAAACTTATTTGCTTTCTAGCACAAGATATTCAAGGTTCATCTTAAACTTTTCTGCTCCAATCCTACAATCAATCAGCCATTTCTCTAAGAAGCTGGGGTTACCCTTTTAGTAAAATAAAAAAAAAAAAATATATATATATATCATACTTTGAAGCCAAGATCTAGGTATACAATGTGCTTGTTGCTGTTGGGGTACTGCTGCTTCCAGGCATTCTCACCCTCTCTGTGAACAGTTAAGAACTGCTTGTATGTACCTACCGGTATGTAAATATATACACATGTATGTAAAGATGCACTTTACATCTATATTATTTCTGTACTTCTCAACACCTATGGAAATCCATGAGTTCACATCAATCATTACTTTTGATTCTAATGTATTAAAAACATCAGTTTTCTCCCTTTCAATATTTGCAACTCCCTTCTCCAACAGTGAGAGCTGCTGGCTCCCATTATCCCTAACATACTTGCGTGATCAGTCCTCCTCTATGTTACCAATCTGCCTGTGCTGCTGCCAGCCCAGTGCTAGTGAGTGCCCTTCTAGCCTCTTTGGCTCTGATAAACCACACCAGTTCCAACCTCTATGTACAGGCCTCCTCATTCTGACACCTCTGGCCAAGCTACCCTGTTCTCTGTCTACCTAGTAGCCTTTAGGACAGAACTATTCAGTAACAAGAAGAGGAAGAGAAGAATACTTTCAAAAACTAAATGTAAAAAATATAGTATCTAAGAAAAAAAAAAGACCCATTAAATTAGAACCGACGATAACTCAGATACTCTATCTAAAGTTTAATTCTGCATCATGAAGAACAGGTTTGCTAAGTAAATTAATAGTGTAAACAAGCTTGTAACCCAGATGTTTAACCTATTTAAGAAAACTAATTGTTTTTAAGCACTTTAAAATCACTGGGCATGTACTTGCCTTTAATTACTGCCTAATTACAAATGATTTCTATTTTCTTCATTATAGCTTTGATAACCCTCTATTTGATTACACTGTAAAAATTACTACTTCAACTTATACAGTTAAGATCCTTTTAAAAATGTGTCTATTAATCAATCTGGTTTTTCAATTAATCACCTGAAATGAAGTTTTTAATCATGCAGTGATTTCTCTCTTTTAGCTAACTTATCATGCTGCTCAAAAAGAAAAATGCTTTTCTATGGCCACCCAGGACTGCCCCCAAATACCTCCTGCTCTGCACATCATCACTACTGGTCTCACAGCTCTCCATTATTTATTATGAATGCAGTGCTGAGGATCCCCATGAAGCCATCAATCCCCATCATTTGAGTCTGTATTTTATTTAAGCCACTTCACTTTATAAAACAGGGATCCACCCAATCAATTAAGTTAGTCAGCACTGCATTTAAGAAGACTTGCTTGTTGGGAAGAGAATACATTCTAGAGTTACAGCATCTAGTTCCTCCACTTCCTTGTTTACTCGACCTCATATCAGTTGCTAAGCTTTGGAAATTCTATCTTTCTTATGAAGATCTAACCATTCTTCACATCAGGTTGTGTCAGGACTAAATGAAGTAGTGGGAAGTAACTGCTATATAATAGGCACTTAATGAATATGAGTTCATGTTCTTCCTCACTGCCTCAGCTTCATGGAAAAACTCAGTTAGGATTCAGAGAAGTGTTTTAAAATTTGGTCATACAGAACCTCAAAGGGAACCCACAGAAAAACATTCCAAGCTTAAATTGTGTCTGCTCCATCAATGCCCCCAGCTAAAACAAAGGGAACATGAAAAAACACCAGCAAGAACTCCGTGACCTAAAAATACCGTAAAAAGCCAGCTCATCTGTTATTTGGGAGACTGGGATCTGTGTTTGGGGATGGTGGGACAAATGTGGAATAAATAGGCTATACTTTGTACTTCGACTTCCAAATAATGGTGCCAACAAGTCCTAAAGATCCCAATTAATCCTGGCCTAGTGCACTAGGGTGACTGAAGGCACTCTCTCAAGTGGTGGGTTATCTGCTTTTTTTGCCTTGCCAGCTCTGTCAAGTACCAGTGATTAAATATTAACATTTATTATCTGACAAAAGATCATGTTTTGAAAAATCCGTTAGAGGCAAGCAGTTTTAAAAATCAAAGGTGTTAATAATATGATACACTAGGGGCCATTTTAACTAGCAGAGTTTAAAAAAAAAAAGACAAAAGATAAAAATGCTAGTCCCTAACAGTGAACCGTGCAGAACTATAAATGTTCAAGCAGGCAAGACATTTTAAACACATGGCCTCGACAGAAAACAATGGGATCAGGAGTGAACCTAAAAACTGCCAGCAGGGGAAGCTGGGATGGCTCAGTGGGTTGAGCACTTGCTTTGCAGCCCCGGAGACCAGGGATCAAACCCCAGCTCCAGCCCAGGCAGACCCATATGCTGAACTGGGGTGTGCCCCCAGTTCAGTTCTTACTGGGGCCTATTTAGGAGGCTCCTGGCTCATTTCCTGCCCTGCGCAGTCCCTCACCCACCTGTGGAGTGAAACTATATGGAAAACTGATGCTGTCAACTATGGGGACTGCTCTGGGCCCTCCTCCTTCTCTGTCTGTCTGTCTGTCTGTCTCTCTGTCAAAAACAATAAAAAATAAATCTTTAAAAAAAACTGTTAGCACATAATGCCAGGTGATCTATTTGCTCTATATTTTCAATATCTGAAATATCTAAGCTTTTTTGGCATGTGAAATTGGGTGTTTTGGGTGTACTGTCACTTTTAAAATCATGAAAATCTGTTTACATTAAAGAGATGGAAGACACACTGGGCATTCCTTCCAAACTCCCTCAATAGCAAAGCCAGATAAAAAGAATGCACACAAAATGCTGAGGTACCATGAATATACAGGATGTGACAATTAGGTTCGCAAACTTGCCACCATGCCCTTGCGTTGGCAGCACTGTACAAAAACAACTTGGTAAGGTTTCACAACCTTGGTATATCAGTGTCTCACAGATGTGTTCGTGTCACGCGTGGCAGTGTCTTTCTGAGTGGCGTTCATTATTGTTGTTGTGAGTTTTTGTGTGCCGTTGCGAGAATATTGGAGCTTGAATTAAGAGCAAGGAACAAAAATTAAATTTCTTGTTAAACTTGGCAAGAGTGGAGGTTAAATCAGGGACATGTGAGTCCAAGTTTATGTGGCTAATACCATTAAAAAAGGCAGTGTACAAATAAATGTTTGGTTTTTTTTCCTGAGGGGAAAGAAAGCCTCACTGATGAAGAGAGGTCAGGGCAGCCAGTAACAAGATAACATTGCAAAAATTCATCTAATTGTGCGTCAAAATCATAGGCTGACTGGGAAGATATCAGAACAAGTAAACATTGATAAGAGAAACAGGAAAATCTCAACTGAAAATCTTGGCATTAGAAAGGCGTGTGCAAAAATGGTCCTGAAGGAGCTCACCAATGAACAAAAGCAAAGAAAAGTCAAAGTTTGCCAAGACCCTTTGAAGAGGCAAGATGATGTTTTGGGCACTGTTTTCACTGGTGATTAAACATGGGTGTACCAATACAACCCCTGAAACAAAGCATCCAAGTGCACAATAGAAGTCAACCAATTTTCCATGACCAAAATAGTCCCATTAGTCCAAATGAAGGGTCAAAATGATGTTGCTACCTTTTTTTGATACCAGAGAATCAGATTGTTTATTATGAATTTGTACCAATTGGACAGTCAATCATGCTGACTATTGGAAGTGCTGACAAGGCTGTATGAAAAAAGTTAGACAAAAATGACCTAAACTTTTCACCAACAACTCATGGCTCTTGCATCATGACAATGTACCAGCTCACATGGCACTGTCTGTGAGGGAGTTTCTTTTTTTTTTTTTTACTCACTGTGAGGGAGTTTTTAGCCAAGAAACAAATAACTGTATTGGAACACCTTCCCCACTCACCTGATATGGCCCCCAAGGAAGACATTCTGATGACATTCAGGACATCAAGGGTAATATCCTGATGGCTCTGATGGCCATTCCAGAAAGAGTTCCAAAACTGCTTTGAAGGGTGAACTAGGCGCTGGCATAGCTTCCCAAGGGGAGTACTTTGAAGGTGACTGTAGTGGTATTCAGCAATAAGGCATGTAGCACTTTTTCTAGGATAAATTCACGAACTTAATTGTCAAACCTCATATGTTGTTGTCTCTGCAACTAATTCTTTCTTTATAAAAATGGATAAAGTTGCTTACATGTTTCATTTGCAGAGCCTGTGTTTTCAAATGGCATTCAAGCAAAAGGTCAATGTCTCTCCTGGGTTTGCAAAGGACTAGACCCTGAGTGATATGTCAGAAGCCTCACACACAGGTGGAGAGCACAGGGCCAGGGACTAAATGCCTCACCAGCAGAAGTCCAACTAGTTGTCCAGAAGAGCCTATGTAACCTAAGACACAAGGGGACTCTCCCCAGGAAGATAACACATTCCTGTTTGTCAAACTAGGAACTGTAACCACCACCTCCAACCGCAACCCTTGCAGACACTACCAGATATTTCTGCAATGGGTAAAAGAAGACAGATTCCCTCACTTTTAGGTCCCACACATCAGCCATGCTTTTCTTCATTTGCTCCATACCTCAAACTGGCAGACAGGGCAGCCACTCTGGCTCTTCTCTATTTAATGAAGGAAGAAGGACAGGTCAGAGGAGGTGCTGTAGCTCAGAGAATTCAAACTGATTTGCATTTAAAGTCTTCTCTAACTGTGAAATATTGTTTCCTATTAAAGGACATTCAGGTATTTGCAAAGGGTATGGGAAAAACAGAATTCTACGAAGTACTCTGCTCCCTAAAATATACTTATTGTAAAAGGGGAGGGGAAAGTCCACATTTCCCTTCCATGGACTGCAAATATTTTTCCTAAACAAAGAGAGGCCCAGCAATTTCAGGAAACTATTGCAAACCTGGTTGGCCTGGGAGAAGCTTTCCTGTCTGGTTTCAGCAGCCAAGGCTGTCTGGTCATTTCCTACCTGTGTAACCTTGGACAAGATACTTAACCTCTCTGCAGTTAGCTCAAGGTCTTTAGTGTGAAGATTAACCCCTTGACATATGAATTAAATGAAATTCTATGTGAGCAAAAAATACGATTTATTTTTCAACTTCACATTTGCAGGTACAATATCCAGGTTTAGATTCACATAACTGGTAAACTCTGATTCCAAATCTGGCATATTTGGTATCTATAAATTGCAGGAACCCCAGCCGTTTTTTGAATTTCATCAATGACTCATCTAGGGAGACATCTTCATCCAGAGTATAAAACTGTTCAAACTTAAAAATTTGAAAATATCAGTGTCTCTAATACTGCTTTTTTTGACCAGTACATATCTATTTTAGATTTTTGTTCTTGCAACATTATGATACATAACAAAAAGTATGCTTTTATTTCATCACTTATTAGTGGAAACCACTCCTCGTCCTTTTTTTGAGTTCTGGTACTTTATCTTTTGATTTGCATATCTTTTTATTTCTATAGTTATCATTTCAAAAAATATCATCACTTAGCACTGGTTTTAGAACACAAAAAGGCATAGGATTTGCTCCTAGTCTTCACTAAACTGAAGTGTTTATACCAGCAATTTGGGTAAATGGTTTTATATTTGGAATATTTTCTTTTTCTTTCCCAATTCCATTCTTCATCTCCTGAATCACAATTATTGCTGCTTGATATAGATACAGTTCTTGCACATTTATGAACATTAGCATGGACAAGGCTACCTTCACTTGAATTTGAATCTTCTGTTGAATAGTAAGATGTACAAATTTGTTTATTTATTTATTTTTTTAATTGTTTTTTTTTTGAGAGAGAGAGAGAGAGAGAGAGAGAAAGATACAGAGACAGAGAGAGAACTGAACTGGGGGAGCTCCCAGTTCAGCATATGGTTCCGCACGGGCCGGGGCCGGGATTCGATCCTTGGTCCCCGGCGCTGCAAAGTGAGCGCTTAACCCACTGAGCCATCCCGGCTTCCCCAGATGTACAAATTTGTTGAATATCAGTTTTGCTGTTTTCACTCAGACACCCCATTTGCCTTTCAGTGTCATTTTCATACAAATTCAAAACAGACATCTTAAAGGCATTATTTCTACAATTCACACATTAACACTGAATATATATATATATATTTCTTGGTAATATTTGCATTATAACTGTACTCAAAGCAAATTAAATCTGTGCATATCCCGGAGACGTCAATGTTTATAATAGCTTAAGAAACACATGACACATCTGAGACATCTTTGTATGTGAAGAGGTTAAGTGAGTTAACACATGTAAGGCACTTAGAAGAGTGTGCCCAGTGTTCATCACAGGAAGCACACAAGAACTAATACTACCTTTTCCCTTCTAATGAAGTTTTCATCTCCTCCAACTCAGACTTTCCCTAGTCTTTCAGGTCATTTGCCTGGTCCTGGTTTCATCTTATTCCCAACACAGCCTGGTCTTTCTCAAACATTCACCAGCATTCCACAAAGAATTCACCCCCTTGATTATTCCACACTGCCTATTGAGGCCAATCTTCACAGAGCCTCAGATGATACAAATTACCTGCGTTCTTTACCTGGACTTGTTAGAAGGCTACATTAGCCACAGATCATTTAATCTCTTCTTTCAGCTAAGCCCTTTATAGCTGGCACATAGTTCTTTTTGTATATTTCCTTTTTTTTTTTCTTTAAGGGTAGGAAAGTAAGAACTGTTCTAAATGTTTTCTTTCTTTCCCACTCAGAAGTAAATGTCTCCCAGAGGGAACTTCCTCAAATTTCCTTCTCTCAATTTCCAATTTTTTTCTCAATGCTAACCTGTCATCTATGCACCAAATTTCTTCCCACCTCAATTCTCTTCTCAGACCCTCTCTCCCATGTTCAAGTCAACTAACTGTTACTGAATACCTACTGGGTGCCAGGTTCAGTTCATGAATGTTGAAGATACAGAATTTATGTACTTTCAATGGATAACTTTTCTACCTGTTCTTTCCTCTTAGCCTTCTGATTCATGGTCTAGAATGTAAGCCCCACATGAGGAGGGATTTTTATTTATTTTGCTTACTGGAGACTAGCATAACTCTTGGAACACAGAAGGCACTCAAAATTCTTTTGTTAATTCAGAGGATGCTGTGATAGCTCAGCAAGTCCGGAGATTGAATCTCAGCCCCAGTCCGTGAAAAGCCACATGCTGAACTGTAGTGAAACTGGTAATTGATGGGATGGCTCAGCGGTGAAGGTTCTCGCCTCCCTTGTGGGAGACCCCCAGTTTGGTTCCTGCCCCGCATAGCACCACGTCCACCTGTGTGGAATGAAATTATGTCACAACTAATGATGTACAACTATGGAGATTGCTCTGGGCCCTCCCCTCTTCTCTCTCTCTCCTTCTCTCAAAAACAATAAAATAAATCTTAAAAAAATTTTAGTTAATTCAAATCATCGGGGAAGCCGGGATGTCTCAGTGGGTTAAGCGCTCACTTTGCAGCACCAGGGACCAGGGATCGTATCCTGGCCCCGGCCCCAGCCCGTGCGGAACCATATGCTGAACTGGGAGCTCCCCCAGTTCAGTTCTCTCTCTGTCTCTGTATCTCTCTCTCTGTCAAAAATAAAAATAAATAAATAAAAATATATTCAAATCATCTTTGATTCATTTATTCACACAACAAATGCTCAGAGTACTCACCGTATGTGTGTGTGTGGGGGGGAGGGGGTTTAGAGGTGCGCACAACAAATTCTTGCCCTAGAGCTACTCACTAGTGACAAGAAGAGACCCCAAAACCCATTAGGAGACTCCCAATTTGACAGACAATGACAAGCAGGATAAACAATGTGCTGGGGGCTGCTGGGCCTTCAAGGGAGACCCATACACAGACCTCCATGCACGGAACTCCTCAAGGCTAAACCTAACTGCCTACATTTAGGGCTTATCTCAGCTGACCCCCAGGGCACTGGCCCTGATGAAGATCCTTCATACTTCCCTAAACTCCTTTCTGCACGGGCTTCTCTTGCACCACCCTTTTCCTGTTCCATCCCACTCCTCTGAGGATATTCTGTCACTCTCCTGGCCTAGATGACCATCTCTATACCACCTGCCAAGTTGTATTAAATGTCCAGCAAACAACTAAAATAGTATTTAAATTAAAAACCACAGTCATTCAGCCCCCATCCTCACCCTACTGCATATTCAAAACTACTGCTCCATAAACTGAACGCCCATCCCAACTCAGAGCCTCACCCATTGGTCCAGCCAGGGGCTTTATCCACTCCTCCCTCTTGCTCATTATACTCAATGAATTTCACTGCAGAAATCTCTAAAATCTGGATTTTCCATTTTTACTGTCACTGACTTAATTAATGTTCTCCAATCATTCCTCTTCCCTTGACTGTCTGCCCTCAATCTCTCCTCTCCAAAGACCTTCAACATAAAGATCAACCGAAGCAAGTTGATTTTTTAAACTGATTCCTTCAAGACAATATCCAAATTTCTTAGAATACAAAATCCAACCAACCCACCTATTCTCCTCCAGACAGCCTACACTTGTGTCCCACAGACATCATTTTGTGGATTCTCCTACTCCCTAACCCCTTGCCTTTGTTTATGTTATTTCCTCTGCCTGAAATGTTAACAATAAAAATAATGAAAACAGTAGCTTACCATACTCAAAACAATATGCCAAACACTTTATAAACAAGTTTTCACTTAATCTTCACAAGTATTTTTTGGGGTCTGCACTATGATTATTCCCCATTTTACCAGTGAGAAAGCTGTGCCACACACATTACTTTGCCCAACACTGGACTGACCTACCCACACAGCTGTCCTGACTTCCGAATCTTGGTTCTTTTTTAAATATTTTATTTTATTTTTGACAGAGAGAGAGAGAGATACAGAGACAGAGACAGAGAGCTGAACTGTGGGAACTCCCCAGTTCAGCATGTGGGTCCACCTGGGCCGGAGCCGGGATTCGATCCTCTGTCCTCAGGGCTTCAAAGTGAGCACTTAACCCGTTGAGCCATCCTGGCTTTCCCCATAGGAAGCGAATCTTGGTTCTTAACCACTACACTAGATCACCCCTAACTTACCATCCCCTTTACCAAGCAACTCCTAATTACCCATTAAGACCCAGCTCAAAGGTTTCCCCAGTCCCCTCGACTTCTCCGGCCTAGAATCCCTCCACATCATACTTCTCTTTATTACAGGCAAACTCACTGACTGGTTGGTTACCTTACTCGGTGAGTTCCAAAGACAAAAGCCAGGTATTCTTTATCCAGGGCAGTACTATATACTGCCCTAGACATAAATACTTGCATTCTAAACAAATTTCTTCCAAGTACATAGGACCTAGAATATATCCTGCTCAAACTCAAGTCTACCCAGCACGTTACTGCCTTCAAACACCCCACACTGCTAACTCCAACGATGGCCTCTGGCAGAGGGTTCTTCCACGATTAAGACGAACAGCCCTTGCTGGGCCCGCCACTCCCACAACCAGCTGACAGATAGCATTATCACAGCAGGGGCAGGCCACTGAGCTGCTGGCCATGCTCCCCTTGATTAAAGTGCATCTAAGGAACATTTTCTCTTGATGAAGACTGACAGAGGGGACATCTGATGTGGGGTTGCCAGATTTAAGAACTATGTCACATAAGAGAGTCGGATAATGTATGTAAAAATAATATTCATAATATGACAGAACATCTGTCATGGCAATTATTCATAACTCATAAAGAGCCAAGAGGCTGGCAAAAATGTAAATAATATGATTTAATTCTGTGACCTACTTGCCACTTCTAGATATAACTATTAAATCAATTTTAGTATATGTGCTGCTGAAGCGAGCACATACCTCATTAAATCAGATAAACTTTGCTAGATAGTACAACTGCTCAGCACATAATGGGGTTGGCTTGTTTTTTGTTTTTTTTTACATTAGAATGGTTATCTGTTTACAATACATTCAGAGGGAACAAAGTAATTTTTTAAGAAGTGTGAGTCACTGAAACAATCATCACTATAGTAAGTAAATAAGAATGAACAAAGGTACTTCCAGAACTTGAAGTAAGGTTTATTCCTAGAGTGAGACTAAAAAAAAAAAAAAAAATACTAGCAAGCACAGTTAATTGTAATAGATGCTAAGAGACGGTATAATTAGGATGTGCTTCCCAAATGTTGAACTTTTAGTACCTGTGCTGATCTGTACTCCCTATGTAATGGTTTTCATAAAACTACTGTACATTCAATTTAATGAGATGTCTCTTATTCTAAGACTGTCCATTCAAATTTTTTTTTGATAACTTCTTTTCTTTGAAATGATTATGATAAATAGTGGGTTTTTAAAAAATGCCTTTAGTTGGCAAATTAAACCTGATTAACTCATGTTGAATCCCAATATTGCTTTTGCAATGTTACAGTGCCCTGAAACCTAAGTCTGGGAAATACCATGTGAAAGTATTTGAAGAGACTTGGGAAACAGCCAAATCCAGCTTTCTTGACTAGGATGTAGTTTTAGAAAGGAGTTATTGAAATGGAAAGCTAACCATGCATTTCCCCAAATTGTGCCTAATAAACAGAAAGCTGGTACATTAAGATCTTATATTTACACAGCGTTTAAGATTTCTAATGCACATTTTAAAGAACGTAAGTACTATAGTAAGCAAAGACCAGTTTAATTCAACTTAATCAGGAAAAAAAGCACCCCCTTTTCTATGCAGGGAAACCTATTAGTACCCTGCAGAACAACATAAAACGAGGAACTAATTGAACGTACTGATGTTTTTATGAATACAGAAATGTGTTAATAGTGGAAACACACTTTCATGAAACCTGGACAAGGGGTGGGGAAGCACACCTTCCCTCCACAAAAGACAGTATGGCAGTATTTTCTGTTGGGCTTTTCTAAGAAAGAGTACATAATCTGGTAAAAAGGTGTCTTCTACTTAAGTTTCTCTAATATATGGAGGAAAAACATATCTGTCCATCCCTCAATATGGATGGTCAACTCCTTTTGATCTGCATGGAGTGCTTTCTTTGGACAAGAAGAACATCCTAATCATCAAAAATAGCCATCTCCCACATGCTGAAGTAACAAATTAACATGTTAAAATTACATATAAATTTGGTTGGTGTGATCATGAGTAGAATGATACATTTGATTTTTTAGACCAGCAAAACTGGGAGTCATATCCTGGAATATGGCAACTCATGAATGGTTCTCTAAAGCTTCTTTCAAACCTCAATGAGACAACACTTACTGAATCATTAGATCAATTTAGTGGGGTTGGGATAACCAGCCTTTTCTGTTTCTGTTTTGTTTCATATATGTACAGCATCTCAATGTAAATTTTATTTTTTCCTACAGATCCAATGGTGTCCAACCTTTTGGTTTCCCTAGGCCACACTGGAAGAATAATTGTCATTAGCCGATACATAAAATACACTAACACTAACCATAGCTGATGAGCTTAAAAAAAACAAACAAAAAAACAAAAAAAATCAGTCACGGAAAAAATCTCATGTTTTAAGAATCTGTATTGGGCTGTCCTGGGCTGCAGGTTGGACATGCCTGCTGCCGACCCAATCAAACACTTTGAAAGCCATTGTTCTAACTCATTTATAATATCTAACTTCAGCTTATAAACAGGAACTTCTTGGCATAAAAAGAACAGCAAATTATTTTCTGCAGGAAATCTGCTTTATTAAGGCATTAATTAGGTAAGCCCACCAATATACAGTCTGGTTTTTACAAAGGCATAAATAGGTAACCAAAAAGTACTTCTTCAGGAAAACAAAATGTAAAGAATTTCCATATTGATTAAAACAAAGCAAAATAAAAAGCCTCCGGACAAACTCTTACAGGGCACATCATATAAACATAAGCTCCCCAGGGATGCTGGGATAGCTCAACAGGTAGGTTGAGCACTTGCCTTGCAAGCTCAAGGTCTGGGAGTGAGTCCCAGCCCCTGCTCATGCAAGCCCATACGCTGAATTGGAGCACGCCTTCCATGTGGAAGGTCCCTGGTTTGGTTCCTGCCCCACATCCACCTGTGTAGAATGAAACTATGTTGAAACTAATTATGTATAGCTGTGGAGACTGCTCTGGGGCCTCTCCCTTCTTTCTGTCTGTCTCTCTCTCTCTCAAATAATAAACCTTAAAAAAAGAAAAAGAAAAATAAGCTCCTCTATATCAGCTAAAATGAAATTGTGCAACCAAAAAACAACACGTACTTTCCAGTGTGAACAAGGTTTGGTTCTAAGCACAATTCAAGATTATTTCTAGATTTACTGATTACAGGAATACCTCGGCGATATTTCAGGTTTGTTTCCAGACCACCACAATAAATTGGGTCTCACACTAAAGCAAGTCATAATTTTTGTGCTGGTGGAGGGTCTGGCTTTCAATTTGCAAAAAAATTCAACATCGGTGAAGCACAATAAAGTCAGGCACAATAAAGCAAGATTCTTAGGTCTAACTAGTAACTCTATAAAAGTCTAAAGTTACCAATGAGATGATTAAATAAAACTGAACCGGGGAAGCCGGGATGGCTCAGTGGGTTGAGTGTTCACTTTGTAGCGCCGGGGACCGCGGATCGAATCCCGGCCCCGGCCCGTGCAGAACCATATGCTGAACTGGGAGCTCCCACAGTTCAGTTCTCTCTCTGTCTCTGTACCCCTCTCTCTCTCTCTGTCAAAAATAAAAATAAATAAAAATATAAAAAGCTTCTGCAAAAAACAACAACTGAACCTTCTTATCAACCATCCATATTTAATAAATGTTACACTAGCCCAGGATGTAAAAGAACTAAAAAATGGGTGTTATATTCTAAGGCCAAGCAGACTGCATGTCAACAAAAAGGAGTGAGATACAAGATTCAAATAACTAGCCCTTTGGCTTTGTACCTGGGTGGAAGTGTATGTAGGAGGGCAAAGGCTGGGACCTCCAGCTGAAAGCTTCCAAGAATTCTGAACCCTAATTTCTTACTTCCTCAACTGAAGCACCATCACACTGACTCTACAAGTTCAGAAAGGTCAACATGGTCCAGGAGTGATTGCACCCCTCCAACACAATCTGTTTTTAAAAGTGAGCCTCTGCACCTAGCATTTCTGAGCTATGATACAAACCTCTATGTTTTAATAACTTCTACCAATGTACCACTCTTCAGACCTTAAATTAAAAAAATTTAACTCCTGTTTTAAATTTTGGAATCTGTACACTTTCATAAAAAGTTCATCTTCTCCTATGCAAAATTCTAAAAATATCATTAGCATAAGCCAACAGAAGTTCTAAGAAATACCAATCCCGTGCAAAGCTTTGTAGTGGTAAGAATGCTTTGTGATGCTTTGGCTATTTTCTAAGTGCACACTGGCTGCAAAGTACCGGTAACCTATTATACTTTGCATAACCCTGTACTGTCCAATATGGTAGCCAAACAGTATGGCTGGCACTTGTAAGGACAGTGTGCTCTAGAAACTGAATTTTCAGTTCTACTTTAATTAATTTACATTAAGAAAAAAATTTTATTGTTTGAGAGAAAGGGGGGGGGAGATCCCAGAGCAGTCCCCATAGTTGTATATTATTAGTTGTGGTATAGTTTCATTCCACACAGGTGGATGTGGGGCCACACAGGGTGGGAATTGAACTGGGAGTCTCCCACATTGGAGGTGTGAACCTTCACTGCCATCCCGGTGGTTACCAGTTGATCCCCAGTATAGCACATGTGTTTGCTGTGGCTGGGGCCGGGATTCAATCCTTGGACCTTGCTATTACAACACAAGCACTCAACCTGTTGAGCTATCCCAGCATCCCTAACTTACATTTTTAAATTGATACTTATTTCCATTGCTGGAAAACATTTTATATTTGGAAAACTTTAATATGTGAATGAACTTTTTCAACTATAAATTTTATGAGCTATACTGATCAAGCATTTCCAATAAAAATTTCATGTTCAAACTGCAATGTGTTGTATGTGTAAAATATACACCAGATTTCAAAAACAGTATAAAAAAAAGAGTATCAAGCATCTCATTTATTTTTAAACTGATCACATGTTGAATTGACAATATTTTACATATATTAGGTTAAAATATACATTAAAATCAAATTTACCTGTTTTCTTTTTTCTTAAATGTGGGTCATATTCTATTCTGCGGGCATAACCTAATGATTCCCAAACCTTTCCTACTGGGACATGTCCCAACACCAGGTGTGGGGACATTTCTGTAACCAAATACTGTTCTTCCAGTGCAGCATCAAAACCTGCTGACGACACCTGAGACTGAGAAGTCCTTTCCTCAACTTCAGTAACTACTACTGACTGCCCTACACAACCACCATTCTTGTAATCCCTTCCCAGGTCCTCTTTCTCTTTGTGTCCCCAAGGCCCTGTTCTCAGTTCTTTTTCATTCTCTACACTTCCACAGTGACCTCATCCACTCCCTTGGCTTTATCACTTCCATGTGGATGACTTCCAATTTTTTATCTCCACTTCTGACCTCCTTCTCAAGCTTTAGCTCCATGGTGTCAGCTGCTTACTAAACAGTTCCATCTGGAAGTCCCACCAGATTTTCTTTTTTTTTTAAAGATTTATTTTATTGTTTGAGAGAAGTTGAGAGAAAGAGATCCAGAGAGAAAGGGTTGGGAGCCCACAGCAGTCTCCATAGTTGAAAATCATTAGTTTTTTCTGACATCGTTTCATTCCACACAGGTAGATGTGAGGCTGCGTGGGGCAGAGCCAAATTGGGTGCCTCTCTCATGGAAGGGAGGTGAGAATCTTTGCCTCTATCCTGGTGGTTTGTTACCAGTTGCACCACAGTTCAGTATGTAGGTTTGCACAGCCCAGGGGCCAGAATTTGATCTCCAGACCTCATGGTTGCAAGGCAAGTGCTCAACCTGTTGAGACATCCTGGCACACACCCCTGCCCCCCCCAACCCCCCATCCCCACACACAAACACACCAACTTCTTAAACTCAGTGTGTCTCCCCTGGAATTCCTCATCGTTATTTCTGTTGAAGATTCCCATCATTCACCTTGAAAACCTGGAGTCACTGCTGCCTTTTGTAGCCCATTGCCAGTCTTATACCAAACCCTTTCATAAGTGTTTCTTTCTTTATTTTTTTTTTGCCAGTCTCCTATATCACCTGCCTGACTCTAAAATTTCCCTGCAGTCCTCCTCTAGCCCACTGCCATATTAGCATTCTCAAAAATACCAGTCTGATCACATTGCTGTCAGACTTTTAACAGGTCCCCATGATTTACTATGGCAATCCAAACTACTCAGCAGGCATCCCAGTTCCTGCATACATCCAACCTCCTCCCATCAATCCTCCAACTAGAATGCCCTGTCTTCTAGCTCTACTCTTCATAATTCTGCCCAATCTTTAAGTCTCAGATCAAATACAATGTCCTCATAAAGCCTTCTCTAATCAACACAGCTAAAACTAGTTAAATTCCTTCGGTATTTCTCATGGCAATACTACTGTGGTAATGGGTGTATGTGGTCTTAACTTCTTTATAAAATAGTGTCCCCCTAACAGCATCTGATAAGAACTTGCATTCTACACACCCATCTTTGGACATTTTACCAAAGTGATCCACTTAAAAAGGACAATCTTGGTAAACTTGGGACTACTGATTCTCAAATCTTTATCTCTAGCCAGATATCTAATTACTCCAGGTCTTCATTTAGATGTCCCCAAATTCAGTAATTCCAAAACGGAACTCATGATCTCAACCCCACATGTCTTTGGACCCTAACTCAGTGAATGGCACCACCATCCTATCAGAAGGCCAGAGACAGAGGTGCCATATTTAATTTCCCCAACCCTTGCCTTCTCACACTCAGTGACCAGGGCCTGTGAAATCTTCTACATAAATGTCTCTGGATTTGCTCACTTCATTCCAATTCTGCTATCAGTCCAGGCTACCATTACTTGAAATTATTAGAATACCACCTGGTCTTATACGCAACCCTCTCGCATTTCCTATAGTACAACTACAGTCATCTTTTTTTTTTAGCCATCTTTTAAAAATCCACCTAAACAAACCAAATTCTTGCTGAAAACCCTTCAACCGTTCTCAGGATAAAGACTTCCAAACAAGGTTTTGTAGACTTCTGCATCTGGCCAGTGTTTACCTTTTCAGCTTCACTTATTTTCCAGATCATCTCTTCCCTTAACACCATATCTCATTTACCCATGTTCAAGTACTTTATATGCAATTCTCCACATATCCCAATGTCCTCTTCTGCTTCAGGGTCCTTGTACAAGCTGGTCCCTCTATCTGGGTTGGGTGTCGCTCCTTTATAATCAATCTCCTGAGCACTGGAGAGCCTCCTTGCACTCATATTATAATTTCAGCAATGGTGCCTGGAGGAAAGCTTCATGCTGCTCCTACACTAGCACTTACCCCAATACCTGGCACGTAATAGGTACTCAATAATAATTTTGTTATTTTTTTTTTAATTCCAAGGTCAATGAATGAAAGCCATTTCTCTATCATCTCTAATTCAACATCATTGTATAAAGTGGGCGATTGATCTAAATTTTTATATTATCTGTCTTTTGAGTCAAACCTATTAATAGTTTGGTTAAAAGAAATAGAATTTACATGTATAGGCTCAGAATAATCAAAACAAAGGAAAAAACACTGTATTTTACGTTCTCCTTTGCCTTGTAAACTCTAAGACCAATTCATTTGAAACCGTTGAGAAACTTTTGATGCAAAACACAACGTATGAAAAGCAGCCAAGCAAATGTGGATACAACACAGAGGCAGAGCCTGGAGGAAACTGGAGAGCACGAAGAGACAACATCAGACCATAGGAATGTAGGGTCTTTAATAAAAAGAAAGGGCTCGGCATTGCTCCTGTCCTTGTCCAGGCTGAAGCTCAGGGCAGTCAGTGTACATGCTTCATGAACCGGGAGCCATGAGAAAGAATGAGGTATCTGTGGGGCCATAAAGGCCTTTCTGGTTTATTTTAACAAAGGGAGATAGAACAAAGGGGAAGGAAACAATTTATTAAGCAACAAGACTAGGTGCTGGCCCTTCATTACTGCATTTCCTTTATGCTTTACAAACAATGTGTTATCCCCATCCTACTGATGAAGAAACGGGGGCTTATGGTCACATAAGCTAGCTGGTCCTGATGACTTCACAACCCAGGTCTAACGTACATGCATTTTTACTGAGCACTTACTCCTGTTGAGCCCTGTTGTACATGCTGGGGATTGAGCAATGAGAAAAACAAAGTCTGCTCTCATGAAAGTTTATGGTTTAGTGGGAATTGATGCACCATACACAAATAATATAATCTTAGGTGGTGATATAATTATGGGGTATTAAAAAGTAAAACTGAGGGATGTGAGAGAGTAGCTAGGGTGGCCACTTTGTTGCAAGGTTCTGAGATAATTTAGAAAATAATTTTGTAGAGATAAAGAAAATGGATAAAGTCATTATCAAACATTAAATGGAAGTCTCTAGAACCATTAGAAGCAAAAATTGCCATTCATCCCGATTATTAATAAAGTGACCATTAAGTGAAAGGGTCTATAGTGTATTCTAGTCATAACTCAAAGCAGGTTAGATAGTCACCAGATGGTAAATACTTCCATATTTAGGGCGGTGGGCCAACCAATTTAATTCTTGGATCTCCTAGCACTTACAACAGCACCTGACAATAAATGACTGCTGAATGAATTAATGAAGGAAGAAAGGAGAGAGTGTTAAAATGTCACTGTCATGGTTAAATCCCTTCTCAGGCCAAGTGGCTTCAATTCACCCCAGCCCACTTTCACCACCAGTTTTGTTTTGTTTTTTTTAAGATTTATTTATTATTTTTGACAGAGAGAGAGAGAGAGAGAGAGATACAGAGTCAGAGACAGAGAGAAGGGGGAGGGCCCAGCACAGTCTCCATAGTTGTACATCATTGGTTTTTCCACATAGTTTCATTCCACAGGTGGGCTTGGGGCTGCACAGGGCAGGAACGGCCGGGGTCTCGCCCCGGTGAGAACTGAACTGGAGCACTCCCCAGTTCAGCATATGGGTCCACACGGGCCGGGACTGGGATTCGATCTGTGGTCCCCTGGGTTGTGATCTGTGGTCCCCTGGGTTGCAAAGTGAGCACGTAACCCACTGAGCCATCCCGGCTTACCCAACTCACCACCAGTCTTAATCACAAAAACCAGGTGAGGGAAGTCAGATTAGTGTAAATCCAGAAACAATACTATATTAGGAAACAATGAGCATATGCTGCCCCAGCCAATAGAAACCCCATCTTTAAATCACAAGTTCTACTTAAAGAAAATCTAATATCCAAATTATAACTAAAAATGAGTAAGGGGATGTCAGTATGGCTCAGCGGGTTAAGCACTAGCAGCCCTGGGGTCTGAGGATCAAATTCCGGCCCCAGCCTGTGCAGATCCATATGCTGAACTGGGGTGTGCCCCCCCCCCAGTTCGATTCTCACTGGGGTAAGCTTCCCATGCCCATGTGGGAAGCCCCCAGTTCAGCCCCCAGCTCACCGGGGCGTGCCTCTCATGTGGGAGGCCCCGGCCCAGTTCCTGCCCTGCGCAGCCCCCCACCCATCTGTGTGTGGAATGATACTATGTTGAAAACTGAGGACCATACAAATATCGAGACTGCTCTGGGCCCTCCTCCTTCTCTGTCTCTCTCTGTCAAAAACAATAAAATAAAATAAAATAATATTAAATAAGCAGTAATTATTTGGCTTCTTTAAATAAGGGTTCTCCTAATGCATATACTCAGGTACTCCTGTACCAGGTACTTGTTCTGCTGCACACAAAGCACCAAGTTGTGGTGAACTCTACCTCAGTATCTCCCTTGGTAGATTGCTACTCCTTGAGGGTAGGGACAAAGTACATTCATCTGCATTGCCTCAGTGCCTAGTCCAATTTAAAATGTAGTAGAGGTAAATGATTACACTGAGTCATAAAAATTAAATTTCCCCAAAACTTTTCAGTCATGGGGCAGTTGGTTATGGGGAGGCCTACCCCCTTCACTACTGTTATCTACTCAGCCTGCTCTGCAGAACTTGAAGTTCTCATCACCACATGTCATTCTTCCATTGTCTTGTGTAGAATTGAAGAGCTGAAAAAGGCGTGGAAGCCTCTGCTTCAATTTTAAGAAGTTTATTTTTAAAGGATTGTCTTAGTGATGATAGAGAACAACAAGCGGCCGCTAGAAGCTGAACAACATACTTGAGTTTGCACCATATATCAAAATTGCCAATGCTTTCTCTCTGACACTCAGATGGAACAGTTAAAAAATAAGTTAACTCTTCTGATGGATATGCGCTACTAGTTTTTGTGATGTTTCAGTAAAATCTTAATGAATCTATTACATTTCTTTATTAAAAAAAAGTAGTGTTGTGAATAATGACATTACTATAACATCACAAGCAGACCCAGCATAAAGAAATATGGATGGGGAGGAGGGCTTTAGTAAAGATTATATTCATTTTCTCCTGTAAGAAACTTCCTCTGCATACGCCGTCTCATATTTTTTTTATATCTTTTTATATTTATAGAGAGTAATTATTTTATCTTCAGTGCATATTTATTTTTATTTTACTTTTGACAGATAGAGAGAGAGACAGAGACAGAGACAGCTAGAGAACCGAACTGTGGGAACTCCCCAGTTCAGCACGTGGGTCCGCCTGGGCCGGAGCCGGGACTCGACCCCCGGTCCCCAGGGCCTCAAAGCGAGCGCTCAACCCGCTGAGCCGTCCCGGCTTTCCCTCATTTTTAAAAACCACAACATGCCATTTCTAACATCCCTGGGTTTTGCTCTTCATAACATTGGCTACATCTCGAGTTTATAAAAGCTTCATTTAACTCTATCGGCAGAAAGAAAACATCAAAAGGCACAAATTAGATACCATCCATCTGCACAATTGATTTATTACTCATTTTTATTTGCTTCTGAATTACCATAGTTTTGGTGTGCCCTAAAGATTGGCCATGCAGGAACTTAGATCCAAAATGGCAGCTGAGCTTCTGAAACTCGCTAGAGCCATAACGCTTAACATAAGTGAAAACAGGTCTTTATCTCACTTTTCAATCTGTCTAGAAGAAAAGAATACGTATTTATAAAAACATGTCAAAGAATGAGATGGCAATTTCATGTGCTATCATTCTTGCCTAAGAGAGTAGGCACCCTGGCTCTGGTTCCTCTGCTCTGCAAACTGAATTAACCTACTATTCACATGTTGACATATTCTTTAAAAATAAAAAAAAGCTAATGGCAAAGCATATAAAGTCTAGGTTTTTCTCACCCTTCTTCTGTTAAGGCCAACTTAGGAAATGGATGTAAAATAAATAATCGAACAAGTAAAACCCCAAGTAAGCACTTTCATTTTTCATCAGAAAAAACAACAGCAAAATCAGAGCACTAATTTTCTGTAGGTCCACCACAAAGCAACAGTCCCCATCACTACAGCAATTTCGATGTCTTTTCCTTTCAATTCAAGCTATAAAAAAAACAAGATACAGATTTATTCCACACTATCTCTCTACCATATTACAACCCTTACACAAAAGCTGAACTTATAGCACCAAAAAATTTACATTGAATTTAAACCATCACTTCTCTACTTATTTCCATTACTAATATAACATTAATTTTAGAAAGCTAATAAAATACTTGCGCTTTAGAGACACAGCACTTTAATTATCTTTACGTATTCAAATGGAATGTCTTTTTGTTAAATTAGCGTGAAAGTCCCTTCATCTATACACAATTGGCCCAAAGAAACAGGCCATTTTCAGCACAAGAAGCCAATCCATTTTAACAGTGAATAAAGCTTTTGAAAGCACTACACACCCTCTTCCAGACTGTCAAATTTTCAAATGGTCCAGCATTTTTTTAAACACTTTCAGGCCCAGCAAGCATTTTATAAATTAACTAAAAAGGAAACAACAATAAAAAGAAAATTTCCCTTCTGATCAAAATTATTCCATTTATGCTTAATTAGCTTTAATCCAAGTCTACATATTAAATGATGGGAATATGACAATTCAATCCATTTACATATTTTAAATGCCTTTCTAAACTATAGTTTGTAACAGATTTAGAACAGTCTCTTTTGCATGCCAATATGGCTAGGCATAAATCAGGAGGATACAAATTAGGGGGGAAAAAAGAAAACAAAACAAAACAAGGCTCTCAGAGCCAGGGTTGTGCACAGGGGGGTGGGGTAATTTAGCCAGGGGTGGGGGCAATTTACCCGCCACATCACAAACTACAATCCTTTCAGCCCACCAGACCAAGAAGCATTACATCACACTCTCACAATGATAGGGGGAGGTGGCTCTGAGAAAGCAAGTTTTCAGCTTTCTTCTCTCCCAGCTCCCAGGGTTTCTAGAATCCTGCATTAGGAGTAATGGAATTCAACTTCAAGGCACTGCAATTTCAGGGCTAACTAACACATATGTACATACACAGACAGCTACTTGCCTGTGACTCTCAATGACCACTTCACAATGAAAAACGGCCAAAACAGGCAACCACACACACACATGCTGCATTTGTGCTGAAAAGCCTAGTTCATCTATATAAAATTAAACAAAAATTGTAATCCCTGAGAAATGGAGAAGACCAATCACCAGGGAGAAACCAATAATGAAAAATTCCTAATTGGGGCAAATAGCTGCTTATATCTTTAAAACACCACGTTCACAAGATAGTCAGTCCTACCATTTGGTTCAAACCACAATCAAAATAACAGTGCATCTGGCTGCACATTTGAGAACACAGAGACACAGTGCAAATGAGCGCGCGCAGAGGAGAAGGTGAGCCACACATTGCTTTGGAGGCTTGCAAGCGGGGGAATCTACAACCCCAAACCTCCTGGTATTCACTCACCTTCAGCCTGATGTTTAAAATGTATCAAGTCTTATTTGAGGTTTTACACCTCTCTAGGAAGGACAGCCTAGCATTTTTTATTTTTATTTTTTAAGGCTTTCCTGTGGTAGTGCTTGCTCTCCCAGATCTTTTGTCGGCCTTCGCAGCCGAAAGAATGCAAACCCATTTATATTTATGCAAATTTTTGCAGTAGATTTAAGGGGGCAGCGAGAGGTCTGTGTTTTTTAAAAACCCCTTTCTAAACAATTACTTGCAGCTTCATTTGTTGGCAAGACAGAAATGATGATGAAAATCTGCAGGCAAATTAAAAGTGCAATTAAATCACTTCAAAATTTAAATATTTTACCAAGGCTTTTCCATTTCTAAACTGCCGAACCAAAAGTACATCATGGGTCTGATTTACACAGATTCACGAAATGTCTGAAGCCAGTCTCCATGCTAGACAAATGTCGATTTGCAACACCATTAGTGAAAACAGTTAGACAAGATCCATATAAATCAATTGGTTTTAAAAAATTGAAAATATTTACCAACCTCATAAAGTGCAGCAGTGCTTAAATCCAGCAATTTGAGGCATACAAGGTAGAAATGGAAATGAAAAAAGGTCCAAAAAATGATTTCTTTTTGTCTATCTGTTTTTTTGTATTTTAAATATTCAGAAACCAGCAGAGACTCTGTCGGCCATTTTGGCTTGAACTAACTCTCTCACTCACTCTCCCTCTCGCTCTCTCTCTCCCCCTCTGTCTCTAAAGGAAGTAGCTTTTTGTGACCTTCAAATAGAGGCGGATCATGTGACTCTGGGTAGGTTTGTCAATCAGCAAAGGGGAGGGAGCTGGGGATGAAACTGCCTTAAAGGGAAAGCGGCCCTTTTCCACTCACTTTCATTTGTGAAATGCTGTTATCTCATGCTCTGCCTACATACACTGAATGTGAAAGTGGCAACAGCATAAGGGTAACAGATGAGCAAAATATAAAAACCTTTATTGGTTTATAGAAATATGCGCAGTTGCTAACGATACTTGCAGATCTTAGAGCTTGGCTGGTTTGCTACAGTTATTCTCTTGACGTTTGGGCAAGCACAGGCTGGCAAACTGTTCTTTAAAAGGGGATTTAAACAATGCTTTGCTCAAACAAGAGACTTTAGTTTTTGAAGATTCAGGTGAAATACAGGGCACAACTGATCTCTATCAAGTTACTAGGATGCATAGGAAAAGACTGAAAGGAAATATACCGAAGTATAATTTGTGAATGGCAATTCAGAGAGATTAAGTGACTTATTCTAAATCACACAGCTAGACAGCTGCAGAATGGGGACTGGTTTTCCACTTGAACTCCATATTCTCTGTTTTGGGTGTGTGTGTGTTTGGTACCTCCTCTCCACACCCCAATAAAAACTATGCTTCAACATAGCAAACTGCGTTCCTCTGGGATATAGCAGATCTGAATCATCTTGAATCTCTTCCCTCACCTGAAAACAGCTCTACAGCTGACATGGAATGAGCACTAAATTAAAAACCTGCCTGGTTTTACTCCATCCCTAGATCCCTTCTTCTCACTATATGTATCTCAATTTCTAACCACCTAAGAAACCCTCGCTGGGTTTGGTGTCTGTAGCCCTGGGGCTAACAAGGCTGTGTAACCTTAGCTAGGTAAGTTCCTTTACCTCCCTGGGCCTCTGTCTTCTCATTTGTGGAATGTAAGGATAAGACATCACTAGATGATATCTTTGGTTCCTTTCAGCTCTACAACTGCACTTGACTTTTTTTTTTTTTTCAGTTCTGTTCATCTTATCCTTGCCATCTCAAAAGTAAGTCATTACCCTGGAAAGCTTTCCTTGTTCTTCCCAGTCTAGACCAGCCTTCCTGTTCAATGCTTCCAAAACAACTTTTACTACTTCATAGTACTGTTGGTGACAGCAATGTATTATCTGTGAAAGAATGTGCTTGCTGCTGGCTTTCCCTAGTATGTATAAGGACAAACACTACATCTTCCTTCATAGCTGTGTGAGGCCCCACACCAAACCCCACATAGTAGGTAATTACATGAATGAATGAATGACTTGGACCTCCATTCAGAAGTGCTGGGCTGGGGGAAGCTGGATGGCTCAGGAAGTTAAGTGCTCGCTTTGCAGCCCCAGGGACTAAGGATCAAATCCCATATGCTGAACTGGGGGTGTGCTTCCCATGTGGGATGCCCCAGTTCAGCTGTTGTCCACCCCTCTGCCCCGCCCCTGGCTTGAGGGGACTGCCTCCCATGTGGGAGGCCCCCAGCCCAGTTCCAGGTCTGCATGGCCCCCACCCACCTGTGTGGAATAAAACCATGTCAAAAACTGATGACATGCTACTGTGCAGACTGCTCTGGGCCCTTCCCCCTTCTCTCAGTCTCCCTCTGTCTCTGTCAAAAACAATAAAATAAATCTTAAAAAAAAAAAAAAGTGCTAGGCTGAACAGGAGCAAAACTGCCACTCAAATATAAGGAATGAAAATTACATACTTTCTAGAAACTCACCTTCATCTATTTGTTTTAAGGACTGCTTGAGCAAATAAAGTAACTAAAATGACAGCAAGCAGGCAAAAGTGTCCTATGACTACCAGACTCCATCTATCTCTATAAACCAGAACAGGTGAGATTCTACAGTGTGATTCTGCCAAATGAGCCAGGATGACCGAGTGTAATCTGCTGTGCCAGCCAGCCAGCCAGCAGAGGACTGATGGGTTCTATAAGCTTGACGTTCCCTAAAAAGGAAACTATGAACCCTTTCTAAATCCCATGTTTGTCGTTCTAGCTTCTGGGTCTTTATACAGTCTACCCCCTCAACTTTTTCTACTATGATAGAAGAACAGGAAAGGAGCTGTTTCAGGGCAGGCAGCAGCCAATGCCTAGAGTTAGACGATCTGGCAGCTTGAGTACTGATGGCGTAAAATGCTTCCACTGGCTCTGCACAGCCCTGAGTGGAGTAGAAGCCAAGACCAGGACTGACAATTGAAATGTAGGCAAAAGCAGGAAACTCCTAGGATGGAAATTTTGAATGCTTAGTCTATTTTTATCCTTCCAATACCTTCCAGATGAGTTACAGAAAGCTTACTTATGTGGAACATGATTAACATGGTAAAATGCATGAACACTGTACAGTCCCCTTGCTCTAATTTGTTATGGACATGATCTTTTTATAAAACTGAATTTTGCCAAGTCTCTATTCCCTGATGCAGAATATTGTATGAATGTATATATGTGTTACCTTGAAAGTGTGAGGTAATAAGTTGCATGAAAAGCCAGGAAACAAACATTTTAAAACAAAATGTTAGTTCTATTTTCAAATAATGATTGATATTTTTTCTTCAACCTCTAGACATCTTTTTCAGTGCAACTATTCATTTGAAAGAAAGAAGTGCAATAAAGACACCTTTTCCCCTGTACTTTCCAGACATTTTGGACTCTGTGATATATTGTAATATTTTCATATTAACAACTAGACAGTGTTTAAATTATATTATTACAAAGTGAGAATATGAAGAAAAAAGGCATTTACTTTTTAAAACAAATAAGCCAGAACTTATAAACTCAAAAGTATGTCAAGTTGGTGGAGGCACTTAGTGCTGAACACCAAAACAACCTAATTGATATGTCATGTGTTTCTTAAGGTATTGTAAACACTGATGTCTCTGAGACATGCACAAATTTAATTTGCTTTAAGTGCAGTTATACTGTAAATATTATCAAGAAATATATATTCATTGTTAAAATGTGAACTGTAGAAATAAGCCCTTTAAGATGTCTGTTTTAAGGGGATGCCATGATAGCTCAACAGATTGAGCGCTTGCCTTGCAACTACGAAGTCTGGGGATTGGGGATTGGAGATTGAATCCGGCCCTGGCCTATGCAAACCCATATGCTGAACTGTGGTACAACTGGTAACCAGGGATGGATGGGTGGTGAAGCTTCTCACTTCCCATGCAGGAGGCCTCCAGTTCAGTTCCCGCCCCATGCGGTCCCACATCCACCTGTGTGGAATGAAACTATATCACAACTAATGAGGTACAACTACGGAGACTGCCCTGGGTCCTTCGCCCTTCTCTGTCTGTCTTTCTGTCTCTCTCTTACCTTCTCTCAAAAACAATAAAACAATCTAATCTAAAAAAATTTTTTACTAAGCTCTAAAAGAAAAAAGATGTCTGTTCTGAATTTGTACGAAAGTGACACTGAAAGCCAAATAGGGTATTCGAATGAAAACAGCAAGATTGATATTCAACAACTGCATACAGCTGATTATACAACAAAGGATTCAACGTAATGTTCATAAACATGCAAGACCTATATCTATATAAAGCAGTGATGATTGTGATTCAGGAGAGGAAGAATGGAATTGGGAAGAAAAAGAAAAATTTCCAAAAATATTCCAAATATAAAATACATTTACCCCAACTGCTGGTATAAACACTTTAGTTTTGTGAAGACTAGAAGCAAATCCTACATCTCTTTATGTTTTGAAACAAGTGTTAAGTGGTAATTTTTTGAAATGATAACCATAGAAACAAAGAGATACACAAGTCAAAAGGTAAAGGACCTGAACTCAAAAAAGGATGATAAGCGGTTTCCAGTAACAAGTGATGAAATGAAAGCATCCCTTTCATTATGGATCATAATGTCATAAGTACAAAAAATCTAAAACAGACATGTACTGATCAAAAAGAGCAATATTAGAGATACCACTATTTTCAAACACTGTGCCTCACAAACGATTCTTGGCTATATCAGATTTTCTTTACTTTGTGGATAATAAAACTGTATATAAAGAAGACAGAATATGAAAAGTGTGAGGCAGTCAACTATTTGAGTAGCTTGAACAATTATATACTCCATATGAAGATGTCTCCTTAGACGGTCACTGATGAAATTCAAAGGACAGCTGGGGTGTAATTTGTATAAAATGTGCAATTTATAGCTACTAAATGTGCCAGATTTGGAATTGAAGTTTATAAGTTATGTGACTCCAAAACTGGATGTTGAATCCACAAACGTTAAGTTAAAAAATAAATAGTATTTTTTGCCCACACAGAATTTCATTTAATTCATTTATCAAGGGGTTAAAGTTGATGACAACAAGAAAACTGGAGGAATAGGTAGGCCTCTGTAAAATTGACAGGGAAGAAAACCCTGTAGAGTGGTTGGTTGCAGTTGCGTGGTGGTTAAGGACAGTGGCAGAGTCTCAGGCTAAGGATGTCATTGAGAAGTACTTCAAATGCAAGAAATGAACAAATAAACTTGGCTTTTGTTTAAAATAAAAGTAATACCTTTCAAAGTTGGTATCTTTGGTAACTATATAAACTATATACCACTCTTAAAATATTTTTATTAGGGAACAAGATTGAACTAACATTTAACTTAAAAATCTAGAAAAAAAAGTAACCCCCCCAAAAAAATTAATGATACAAGCATAAACATAAAACAGTAGAAAAACAAACAGACTGGATCAAAAACCAAAAACCTTTTTTGTTTAAAAAAAAAAGTAGATAATTCTTTGTAAAATTTGATCAATTAAAAACAAAAACAGAAGTTATCAATGAACAGTAGGGCTGAGAAAGGGGACATTATAACTACAAATCTAAAGAGGATTTTTTTATAATTGTGAGAGAATTACAAATAACTTTATGTCAATAAACTTGAAGATTGAATAAAATGGATAGTCAAGAAAAACAGAAATTACCAAAATCAACTCAAGAGAAGTTATGAAAATAACAACAAAAACCCACAGCAGAAATATTAAGATATTCAAAAAATTAGCCATTAAAACTATTTGAGGCATAACTGGGTTTCTGGTGAATTCTACATAGAGTACTTCTATCAAACATATAATTTTCATGTCATCCCTACTATTTCTGAATTTATAGAGATAAAAGAGAAAGCTTCCTAATTTCTTCTATGAGGCTAACATATTCCAGATACTCATCTGGACTAAAATGGTATAATAAAAATAAAACTATAGACCAATCTTTACTTGCAAAGACAAACACAAAAGTCCTATGTAAAATATTTGCAAATATAAATCAGCAGGTTTAAGAGAATACTTTATCATGACCCTGTATGGATTTACACCAAAAATGCAAGGATGGTTAGATTATAAAAGTTATTAGCATAACTCTTCATTTGTTCAATTAGGTAAGTATGTACTAAGTGTTTTTTATGTGTCTGACTTTGTGCTAGGTGCTGGGAATATATAATAACAATAAGCCTGATAGGACAAGTTCCTGTCTACATGGAGCCAACATCCTAAGAGAGGAAGGAAATCACTGAGAAGAAAATAAAAAGTTTGATGTGGGGAAGCCAGGATGGCTCAGAGGGTTAAGTGTTCACTTTGTAGCCCCGGGAACTAATGATCAAATCCTGGCCTCGGTCCGTGTGGACCCTTATGCTGAACTGAGGTGAGCTTCCCATGTGGGAGGCCCCCAGTTCGGTTCCTGCTCTTTGCAGCCCCCCACCCCACAACCTGTGTGGAACGAAACCATATTGAAAACTGATGACGTACAACTATAGAGACTGCTCTGCCAGCCCCCTTCTCTCTGTCTCTGTCAAAAAACAATAAAATAAATCTTAAAAAAAAAGTTTGATGGGATGTGGAATAACTGAGGGAGGTTCACTTTAGGTAAGGTGGTTAGGGAAAGCTTTTCTCAGGAGGGACATATAGTCTGAGTTGAAAAGCAAGTGCCCAAGTGTTCAAAGAACAAGAGAAATAATCAGGAAGCGAGTATATGTGAGCAGAAGAGAGAGGTATGAGATAAACATGAGGAGGTAGGAAGAGCTAAATCATACTGTCTGCAGGTTACAGTAAGGATTTTATTTTAAGAATAATGGTAAGTCACAGAAGAATTTTGAAGCAGGAGAGTGTACATATAGGTGAGGGAGAGTAACCTGGACCAGGTGGATGTGGCAGAGGTAGAGAAAAATACAATAAATTATACTTTGAAGGCAGAAGTGATTCTATAATAAGATTATTGGTTGCTGTTAAGAATGTAATCTGTGCCCATAAAGTATAATAAGGCCAATCAACTCTTTCAAAACTGAGATACCAAAGTTGACTCACCATTCATTCATGTAGTCAAAAACTATTTTTAGATACTGTGTAAGAACCAGACCCAGGGAGGATAGAGATGATTGTTAACTCCTTGAAGGATATAGGCATGTAAATCCATAAATACAATATAGCGTAATTAAAGTAATTAATTAAGTGCCATAATTAAAGTATAAACAGAGATAGAGTATAGTTGTATGATAGGGATACAAAGTACTAACTGCTGAGAGAGTCAGAAAAGATTTCACAGAGGAAGAGGGATCTTGAACTGAGTCTTAAAGAATTACTATGAGTTTGATGTGTAGAAGATAAGAAAGGCAAAGGCTTTTCTAAGTTTTAATCAACTTCAGTACTACCAAACAATGGTGAGAAGGAAGACTGACAAGAAAGAAATATAAATATAAGAGCTAAAGTTTTTCCAGGATTCTTATCACCAACAAAGTCAGAAGGCAGAAATAGTAGCCAAAACTACATGGAAATCTCCAACGCAACTAGAATTCAAAATCTTTGGACTGTAGTTGAAAAACAGAATGTGTTAGCATTTACATTGTCATTACAGTTAGAAATTAGAACGCTAGCAGACCTTTTAGAAAACATTTTAAAATTTCTTAAACTCTTAGAACCAGAGCTCAAAAATCAAATTTGAATTTGGAAGAAGCCTTCCTTGACCCTCCAGTTTAATTCCAGTGCCCTCCTCTGTGATTCATGGCAGCCCGTACATGCATACCTCTATGGTAGCAACTTCATACCCTACTATGTATTAACAGTTACCCATTTACTTAGTGCTCCTCCCTCTAAACTATGAATTTCTTAAGGGCAGAGAATGTGGATCTAGTACCTAGGAGGAATTCAATCAGTGTTTGCTGAATGAATGACCAAATGAATAAGCAAATAAATAGATGAATACTATGAAATTTGGTATAAAGAAAACAACACTTAAAATCCTATACTTGGAAGGTAAGACATAAACACAGGACAGTCCAGTCAAGGAAGTGTGAAATAACTATTAACTGTATGGTTCTACCCTAACAGAGACAGGCAGCAATTATAAAATGGAGACACTGCAGCTCCTTTAAGCTGGGTGTCAAAGGAAGGACAAGACCAGAATGGTCAAAACAGAGATTTTTCAGTATGAAGCTAATGAAGCTTAAGGTGCAAGACTCCTTCACTTTTTAAGTGGCTCTCCCAAAGCCCTAGAAGGGGTTCTAACGCTGTGCCCAAATGCTCTTTTTATTTTTTGTTACAATGTATTTTTTCTATTTTTATCATGGTAAAACAATGCATAACATAAAATTTATTATCTTAACCATTTTAAGTGTGCAGCTCAGTAGTGTTAAGTATATTCACATTGTTATGAAATAGATCTCTAGAAGTTTTTCATCTTTCAAATTTGAAATTCTATACCCATTAAAAACTTCCCTTTCCCCCTTCCTTCTAGCCCCTGGTAATCACTATTCTACTTCCTATTTATACAAATTTGAGTACTTTAGATACCTCATAAGTGGAATCATTCAGTAGTTTTCTTTTTGTGACTGGCTTATGTCACTCAGCATAATATTCTTATGATTCATCCATGTTGTACCATGTGATAGCATTTCCTTTTTATAGCTGAATAATATCCATTGTATGTATATACCACATTGTATTTATCCATTCATCTGTCAACAGACACCTGGGTTGCTATCTCTTGGCTATTGTGAATAGTACTGTGATGAATATGAGTGTGCAAATATTACAAGATCCTATTTTTAATTCTTTTGGATATATACCCAGAAGGAAGGCTGAATCATGTGGTAGTTCTATTTTTAACTTTTTTGAGGAACCTCCATACTGTTTTCCACAGCAGTCACTCCATTTTATAATCCATGAATGCACAAAGGTTCCAATTTCCCCACATCTTTGGCCAACATTTGTTATTTTGTTTTGTTCTGTTTTTGATAGTAGCTATCCTAATGGATGTAAAATAGTATCTCATTGTGCTTTGATTTTCATTTCTTTGATATTAGTAATGTTGAATGTCTTTTCATATGCTTGTTGGCCATTTGCATATCATTGCTGGAGCAATGTCCTTTGCCCATTTTTAAATCAGGTTATTTGATTTTTTATTGTTAAAATCACAGTTCTTTATATATTTTAAATATTAACCTCTTATCAGATATATGGTTTGCAAATATTTTCTCCCATTTGGTAGGCTGCTTTTTCACTCTATAGATTGTGTCCTTTGATGCACAAAAATTTTTAAGTTTGATGTAGTCCCAATTTTCTATTTTTGCTTTTTTGCCTATGCTTTTGGTGTAATATCCAAAAATCCATTGCCAAGGACAATATTATGAAACTTTTCTCCTGTTTTTCTATTATTTCAGGTCTTAAGCAAGGTCTTTAAACCTATTTTGAGTTAATTTTTATAGATGGTGTAAGATAAGGGTCCAACTTCATTCTTTTCCAAATGTGTATGCAGTGTTATCAACATTTGTTGAAAAGATTGTTCTCTACTGAGTGATCTTAGCAGCCTTATCAAAGAAACTTTGACCTGATATGCAGAGGTTTATTTCTGGGCTTTCTATTCTATTCCACTGGTCTATTTGCCTGTTGTATTCCAATACCACACCATTTTGATTACTGTAGTTTTGCAATATATTTTAATATTAGGAAGTGTGAGTTCTCCAACCTTGTTCCAAATTACCAATTATTTAAATAAAATGTCCAAAGGCAAGATATTTTCATCACATTCTTAACCCAAACTGTTAAAACCACAGCCTCTTACCATTTCAACTCCCCCCCAACCCCATTATGATTTCCTTTGTCAGCAGAGTTAAAGTAGCTACAACCATTTTTGGGGACTTCCAAAGGGAAAGTCAAATTGATGATATATTTATTTTGGGTTTAGTGTAATATATTTATGTAGTTTTCAGCCACTTCCAAGTTTGGTCAAGTTACTGTTACATCCTGTACAAAGGTATTACTAGACCAACTCACTATGCATCATGACAGGAATTAGCAGGGCCAGATGATATCATGATATAAATGTGCCAATTCAAAGGATATTTCAGGGTAGTCAATGTACAAGAAAAAAATTAAAGTCTTATAATTATCTTATAGCTCTTATTTAAATATCTTATAGCTCATACAAAAGATACTTGGGTAGAGGTTCCTGAAAGTTGATAACAACCTCACAAATGTATATAATGTTATTAATAACAAGTTGTCAGGCTAAAAGGAACTGCCAATAATAAAAAATGTATTTTGGTCAACAAGGCTATAAGAAAACAATAAATTATGTCTCTATTCTCTTTTTTAGAACAATATCACAAAATTTTTATAATACGAAGTGGTAATCGAAGAGTACACAGACAAAAAATGCAGGAATAAAAAAACAGCAATGTATTAGGCAGCGAATTAATACAAATATTATGGTATTTTTTCTGAATTTTGAACTTGTCAACTTTTTATTTATTTATTTTTTTTATATCTTTTTATATTTATAGAGAGTAATTATTTTATCTTCAGTGCATATTTATTTCTATTTTACTCTTGACAGATAGAGAGAGAGACAGAGACAGAGACAGCTAGAGAACCGAACTGTGGGAACTCCCCAGTTCAGCATGTGGGTCCGCCTGGGCCGGAGCCGGGATTCGATCCTCGGTCCTCGTGGCCTCAAATCGAGCGCTCAACCCGCTGAGCCGTCCCGGCTTTCCCTGAGTTTTCATTTTTGATTCTCTCCTCACAGTAAATAATAGATTGACTTTTGTACCTAATTTGTATTTGATATTAATTTTCTTTTTCTTAAAGAGAATTCCCACAAAACCTAGATTTGTTCATGGTCAGGAAGAAGGGTCTCTTGACCTGAAGAAAGGCATGTAGAGAGAAGGAAATCAGATGTACATGAAAGACCTTAAAGAGAGCCACAGGCAGGAGAAGGAGGATTCTTTAAACAGTAGGGAAAATATGCACAGGTAGGCTAAAGGCATCTAATGGAGGCCCTTGGAAGCAAAGAAAAAGTTCAGACTTGGATAGAAATGTATTTTCTGAAAAATAAACAATAATCAACAACTGGTTTACAGGCAGGGATGCTTAAAGAGATGAATAGTGATAAAATTGGGTATGTTGGAATATTGTCAAGAAAGCATTGAATATAAGGTCAAACATTACATGTAATCAATTCACTTTTCTTTGCTGGTAACAAATAAAATCCTCTGGGGGTAGGATTTTTTATAACCCCCCCTCAGATTTCCAAAGTGAGGATGTGGAACAGGGATTCTTAACAGTCGGTGGGAACATACTGACATCTTCATTCATCTGATATATATGAGTATTTACTGATACTTTTTGCGTGCCATTGGCAGTGACCAAGCCACTAAAGTCCCTGTCCTTGCAGGGCTGAAGATCTAGAATAAAGCCTTAATTTGACCACTGCCCACCATTATCTTGTGCCTCCTCTTTACTATGCTGTCTTTGTCTTCTTCAGCCCAAACTAGCTCACAGAGGTTTGTAGAGGGAAGGGAAACCCAAACCCAGGTAGAGTGCTCAAGGCAGAACTTGTGTCCACAGAGCCTCCAGGGATCGTGAAATTTGAGGGATATGAATACCAGCTTGTCTTTATGACACCACTAAAAATTCTTGCAGCTGTGGGGATACTGGGGTGGCTCAGGGGTTAAGCACTCGTCTTGAAGCCCTGGGGTCTAAGGATGGAATCCCAGCCTTGGCCTGTGTGGACCCATATGTTGAACTGGGGTGTGCCCCCAGTTCGGTTCTCACCAGAGTGTGCCCCCAGTTCGGTTCTCACCGGGGTGTGCCCCCAGTTCGGTTCTCACCGGGGTGTGCTCCCAGTTCGGTTCTCACCAGGGTGTGCCTCTCATGCAGTAGGCCCCCTGGCCATATCCTGCTCTGCGCAGCCCTGAGCCCACATGTGGAGTGAAACTATGTAGAAAACTAACGATGTACAACTATGGAGACTGCTCTGGGCCCTACCCCTTCTCTCTGTCAAACCCCCCCGCCCCCCAAAAAAAACCCATAAAAATAACTCTTGACTTTATGAATCTGACCTCATTGGCAAGGGAAGTAAAAGCACAAATAAACAAATGGGACCTTATCAAGCTAAAAAGCTTCTGTGCTGCAAAGGAAACCATCAACAAAGCAAAGAGGCAACCAACCAACTGGGAGAAAATATTTGCAAACAATGCCTCTGATAAGGGGCTAATATCAAAAATATACAAAGAACTTGTAC